>JAULCD010248124.1:0-10320 GCA_032361085.1 Calliostoma canaliculatum
TTGTTTAAAAGAGCTCCTACAGGAGCTCTTTTTAACAAATTATCACAGGATAGGTTTTCAACAGCACAAGGTGGTCAGTATTAAGACTGGCTAAGGGTTAAAATTTGATGTCAAGAAAAAAATATTTTAATAAAAAAAAACCTAACCGACCTATCCTTAATTTTAGAGACATGTAATCAGAACCAAAATTTTGGGGGGGCCTTTTCATTCTCACTCTCTCAATGTACTTTTTACTTTCAGATCTTGCTGAATGAGCTTGGTTTTGATGTGGACTTAATTTCCCCTCTCCTCACCTCCTATCTGTCCCCCATCACCTCAATCCTATTCCCAGACTGGGGTGGAGACGCTATCGACTCGTACAAGGCTTTTGTCGTCAAATACAAAACAGGCCAGGACCTTGACCTTGCATTCCATTACGACAACGCAGAAATCACAATAAACATTGCGCTGGGGAAATCCTTCACAGAAGGCTCCCTGTATTTTGGTGACATGAGAAAGAAGCAAAGTCTGACTCCGACATATTTTGAATATAGCCATGAGTCTCCGTTTGGACTTTTGCATAGAGGGCAGCACATGCATGGAGCCCTGCCTATAGAGGATGGGGAGAGGTATAACCTCATCATCTGGATGAGGTCCTCTCGGGTTAGGAACCAGATGTGTCCTATGTGTGACATGAAGCCAGATTTAGTAGAAGCAGTTGGCTGTGGGGATGGCTTCACACAGGAGGTTGTAAATATGTGTACAACGTTCTAAACATTGTATTCAGTTTCACAAGAGAGAATGTAAATGTATGTACAATGTTCTAAACAATGTATTCAGCTTCACACAAGAGGTTGTAAATGTATGTACAATGTTCTAAGCATTGTATTCAGTTTCACACAAGAGGTTGTAAATGTATGTACAATGTTCTAAGCATTGTATTCAGTTTCACACAGGAGGTTGTAAATGTATGTACAATGTTTTAAGCATTGTATTCAGTTTCACATAAGAGGTTGTAAATGTATGTACAATGTTCTAAGCATTGTATTCAGTTTCACACAGGAGGTTGCATTGTATTCAGTTTCACACAAGAGGTTGTAAATGTATGTACAATGTTCTAAGCATTGTATTCAGTTTCACACAAGAGGTAAATGTATGTACAATGTTCTAAACATTGTATTCAGTTTCACACAGGAGGAAATAAATGTGTGTACAATGTTCTATTCTATTATACATTGTATTCACCTGATGAAGGAGTAAGAATATACCACAAAATGCAGTACTCATTCCAAAAACAAAAATGAAGATCTTTTGACATATGCTCTTAATGCCGTTCAAAGGCACTGTCTAGTCGCAAGTTATAAACAAATCTTATTCTGTCAAATAAATTCTGTCATTTGAGGTTTGAATGAGGTAAAAATTGTTTTCTCCCAACATAAAAAAATGCAACAAAGGGAGATAATTTTGTACAGGGGCACTGTTTGAGATATAAAGTTTAAAGTGTGTAGTTGAAGCTTCATTCTCAGTTACAGTACATTCAGAACTGGCTATATTAATTCTGAGAGCGCCAAGCTCAACATTTTTCTATTTCAGTATTCGAATTCCATTCTAAATAGCAAGTGAGTTATCATTTTGCCCAAATTTGGGCAATATTACAGCCAATAGCAGTGACCAATCTAAATAGGCTTTTAAAAACCTATCCTTGAATAATTTGTTAAATTATTCCAGGGTAGGTTTTTAACAGCACTGAGTAGTCACAATTTTAATTCCAACTAAAATCAGTTTAACACTACAGTGGTTAAAACAAAGAACGCATGCATCATGGCACTCCTCGGATTCATAACCAGTCGGATGGGCTGCATTCAAAACAATAATGGTTGGAACCTATGTTCAATATCCTTCCATTTATGCAATCCATATTTACATAGATCCTAAATTTTGATAAACAGAGTGCAATTATATTGACCATGTAACTATTAGCAGGGTTGTAAACGTGTCTGTTTGTCTATGGATGAAGCTTGATCTAGATCGACTATAGAGTAGTCACGAAAAAATATTTTTCGTGTATATTACACTTTTTTTTTATTGAACAGCACAAAATATAACCCTAGGTACGCTTCTTAATGTCAATATTGTGATATGTACACACACAAAAACAAACATTTTTAACTGGAAAGTTTTGTTGGTTTTTTTTAGCGCGAGTCAATAAAATTTAAAAACCACAATGTACATGTATTTATATCGCACAAACAATGCAAACCAGGGAAAATTTTCATATTTTGCAAATGTATAATAAATTATATGGTGTTGAAAGTAAAACAGGCAGAAATCCTTGTTCCTATTAAACCCTTTAAATGCTCAACATGTTTCTGCTTCAATGTCCAAAATTCAACTTAAATATGCTGGTAAAAACATATCCTACATTAATTTGTTTTTGAAAAGCTCCTACAGAACTGCTTTCAAATTATTAATCAACAGCACATGGTGGTTACAGTTGACTCCAACTCAGCACTAGGAGTTAACCCTTAAAGTGCTGATTTCAGCCAGTCTTAAAACTGATCACCTTGTGCTGTTGAAAACTATCCTGTGATAATTTGTTTAAAAGAGCTCCTGAAGGAGCTCTTTTAAACAAATTACTACAGGATAGGTTTTTCAACAGCCTGTTTCAGTTGGAATTTGAAAACTAAAATGAGCAAATGTTTTGTTTAGCATTTTAAAAGCTATTACTATGTTGAAAATATGATCAAAATAAAATTAGCTGCTCATTGTTGGTTGTTTGGGCATTTTGAGGAGGTTTGGGGTATTTGTTTTGTGGGTATTTAAAAAAATATGAGAATAAATGATAATATTTTGAATGTTGTTGCATATTTCCTGCTGCATGTTTATCAAACAGTCTGAAGACGTTTGATACTTAACAAAGACAATAAAATGATGTGCGCAAATAAAACTTGCACTTGGTAACATGAGAAAACAATGACGACATGAATATACAAGGATGTCACAACAAGTGTAACTATTAGGGTACTAGGCAACACCTAGCAAGTCGAAAAATGCCCTGCATCCACACATAACATCAGACAACCGCTAGCTTCAAGTTTGAGCTTGAACAGAGGGACTGCCAACACACAAAACACAGAGTTCGACTCTTTAAACAAAAGAAAGCCTTTGCTATTATGTTTAGTCAGAGTTGAGCAAATAGCCACACTTTTAAATTTAATGCACCAATCGCACACATATTGATAGCCAATATGCCGGGTAGTGGATTATTGACAGAACTTTATCGCACAGAATAGCAGAGAAAGCTTGCTTGGCGACAACCTGAGGACATCCCGACAACAATGGCTGTTGGTATCTATTCGGGGTGTGCAGAGTTGGCCAATAATAAAACAGCATCAGGAGAGTTTACCTGTATGCAGAGCACTTGGTCTTTAGCTCCTAACCATGAATAAAACACATGGTAATTCCCTAAACAGATTCCCCAAGCACATGATTCGGCTGTATTTATTTAAAAGAAAGAGAAATATTCCACCCAATGTTTGAAATCATAAGTGCAACTATTCAAACTTAACCGCCTGTAGATATGTTGAATTCGGTAATTTGTCAGATGCTATGCAAGATGTTGACAGTATTGATGACAGAAGAAAAATGGACGACGTGAAATAATGACAAAGTATTGATACAGTTGAATCAATACTTATGAAACCTGTCCATTAGGTTCAGAAATATCTGTAATGGATGACACCTGTGTTGGTTTATGCTGCTGTATGCCAACAGTTTAGTCACGACATCTTGTACATTTTATATCATTCATTTTAACACTTATTTCACCAAGTTAAATTTGGCCATATTCACTGATCTTTCTGTGCATATGAAAACCTATTGTATGGAAATTTAAGATCCTGAAAAAGTGCTAAACCCTTAAAGTGCAAAGGCCAATTGTTTTCTATTTCATTGTCAAAATCCCACCAAAATAAGGTGTTAAAAGGTTGTAATAGCACAAGGTGTTCCCAGTTTAAAAATCTACTTAACCCTATTCAGCACTGGAAGGGTTAATAAATTAACCCAGGTGTTTCAGCTCATTCAGGATTGACTTTGAACACTAAAAATAAAATGCTACATGTTCTTTATGTTTAACACTTACAACATTGATAAATTGGACAAAACACATTAATTTTCAAATATATACAACTCTGTTAACCATTGCTGAGAAACAAAACAAGCAAATTATGAATATGCAACTATTTGAGAACAAAGTATTCCAGCAAGATCATTGTTAACGTCAATGATCACATGATTATTATGTGCACCCAACATCTTTCCTTTGGGGCCCACGAAGTTGAACTCGAGTTGCATCTTTCCTTGAAAGCCGTTGCTGCCAACAAGACAAAGTCCTGTTGATTCATTTGTTGATAATCCATTGTAAGATCACCTTAGTGATGCTGGTACAATCAGCACAGGAAAGCGAGGAACAATGGGGGAAGAAAACGCTGATGGGGTGAGACAGGGTGAACAAATAGCTCCAAGCATATTTAGCACGGACACAGAAACACAAGTTAACTCCTTTGTCACCAAGATGCAAGATCAAAAACAATGATTTAATTCCCACCATAATTATCACTAGATTCACGGAAGTAATTTAACCTGAGAGTAGCAATTATCATACTAAAATTTATTATTATTAGTGCATACTACATGCAAAAGGGCATTTGTAATAAAGCAATTTGAGCAAAATAAAATGTTATCACACTACCTGTGCCATAAAATTGCAAGGCTTCAATTTAAGTTTTATACAACATCCATTGCAGTGTTATTTTAATGCAACAAGTTTCTGGACATAAAACTGATTATCTAATTGCATATTTGAAGATCCAATTTTATAAGATGTAAGCATACACTTTTATTGTTTACAAAACATCACTGGATGCAGAGATGTTAAATATGTACTTGCGAAGAAAACGTTTTAAAGACAAAATTTGGCTTCAATGGAAACTCTGACATGTGGCATATTTTCACATCATACACAAGTCAAAAGTCAAAAGAGAACTAGCATGACATAAATAATTTAACAGCAAAGTAAAAACTGCTAAAATCTACTTTAGTGTCGATTGATTGCACATGCAGGAGGCCTACAAAACTAAATTTCCAATTCTGTCAATTGTTACAGTTTTAGTTTCAACTAAAATTTATTATTCTAAGAATTAATGATAAATAGTAATATAAAATTCTCAATGCTTTGAATAATAATCATAAAATTTGGATTATGTTCAACTTATTACTTAACCAAGTAAACATAGGTGTACACAGTAACAGTAAGATTGAAAACAAGATCCCACATTACTATAGTTAACCCTAACAGTGCATAACTGGTTTCAGTGGGACTTGCAACTGTAACCACCTTGTGCTGTCGAGAACCTATCTTGTGGTACTTTGTTCAAAAGAGCTCCTCAGGAGCTCTTTTGAACAAATTGCCACAGAATAGGTTTTCAACAGAAAATTTGGGCACTCAAATAGGTAAATGCAATTAGAACTTTAAGGGTTAAAGTATGCACTTCACAGACTAGTTTTTCGGACTCGGTTACATGGCTTAGCGGACAGGGTGCCATTTGACAAAGCCATATAAAGCAACTACCTTATAAACCATGTCATTAGACCAATAGGTACAGTTTACAAATGCCAAAATTGTAAATTACGCATTTTCAAAAGGGTAAAAACTACTTTTCAAAAGGGCACATTTTTCAACAATTTTGGCTTTTGTAAGCTAAACTATTGGACCAGTATGCATAAAGCCATTTTTACTACCCAGCCTTATAAATCTTTTGTGAAATGCAGGACAGAAATTATCCAACATGGCAGCTCGGTGAAGACATTAAATATTGATGTTGCAGAAACAACAGAAGGTCGAGAACCCAACCTTGCCGAAACCCAATACATCCTCATGGAAAATTCAACATTAGACCTATATATGTTGCTGTGCTCATCAAGAATGTTCCTGATCGATTCTCTCCAGATAATGAGCAAGAAAATTTATCCTACTGATGACTACCAAGGTATAAAATACATGAAAATAAAGGGCAATAATCAACACTAAATCACTAAAAAACTAACATTAGTTAAAAATCCAAGAAATGTTTTAGTTAAAAATCCAAGAAATGTTTTACTTAAAAATTTATATGTGAATATTATTGATAAACTAAGCAGAATTGTTCACATGTATGTTAAACCATAACACTTACAAATTATACAAAAATGCATTAGAAATGAAACTATGAAAGGCACTAGTTCATCAATATATCATTTTAGGGATGTCAACATTTTGCTAGCTTTTTTTGGAGTCTAGGCCCACTGTCCTAAATGACAAATTTTCTTTAGGACAATCTAATACTGTATTTACTATACAACTTTGACAAGTAGAGTTTGTCTGTTTACTTGTTTGTGGACAATTTTTAAACAATGGTGTTTCCACACCCCTGCTTTTCATATACCATGTTTGATATTATTTTAAGATGAACTTCCGATCCTGCAGATAGAAATAAGGGGTGGTATTTTTCAAGAACATTTTAGTTTTTGGTTTTTTTAAAAAAGGAAAGGCAATTTGAAACATCACAATACCCGTCCCACTTTCACTCACTGTCCATCGCTCTCAACCATGACTGACCACTATACAGGGTGCAGTACATCACTTGCATAATTGAGCAAGCTCGGACCAACTGACCCCTGTCCACCCTTTGTCCTCTGGTCGTCATCCTATGGCCCAAAAGACCATTACAGAATATAACTTATCCATTATTCAAGTTGGGAATTGCTTCGCCCCCTCAGATCTAAACTCCTAAACTGTTAATTCAGGTAAAGTATTCAAATTCATTATCCAACTCTTCAATATTTTATCACTATGTACTGCAGCTGACTGAAACTATCCTTTCATATTTCATACATAATCTACATCTCAATATTCTGATTAACATAGCATTAACCTTATAGTACTGAATTGATTTTAGTTGAACTACACATTTGAGGTGCTGAGTGCAACAATTTAGTTTCTAAATTTCAATTAAACTAAACTGTTGAAATCCTACCCTGTCATAATTTGTTTAAAAGAGCTCCTATGGGAGCTCTTTTAAACAAATTATGACCGAGTAGGATTTCAAAAGCAGAAAGAGTTTTAAATCCTACTAAAATCAATTCAGTACTTAGGATTAAAACTAATACAAACTTGCGCTTTAAAGCAGCTACTTTGACAAATCACCCCAGTTTTTAACAACCTGTTTAGGTTTGACGTGAGACAAAGACCATCACAAATCAACACCTGACTACAGCATATGTCCCAATCTCTTTAAGGATTAATACGATGAAAGGTAAACTGTTAAAAATGCTTCATCTTCAGCCTCATTTGGTGAAGAATTTTAAAAAGCTGACAGTAACATGCAATTTGGTGATTAGTTCAACATGTTAATGTTTTGTCTAATTTACTGCCAGATTATTATTCTGTATCTAACAAGCAAAACTGAAACACTGTACAAAAAGAACCTAATTATTTAAAAAACATGGATAATATGAACTGTTTATATGTAAAAAACATTTAATTTATTACATTAATTATTAAATAGTTATATTTGTCATGCATTTGTGTGTTCGCCATTATTCCCACTGCAGAATTTCTTCCCTCAATATCATCAGGGTAAGCCAAAGCCATCTTTTGACTAGGTTTGATTTGAATCCACTGGTCCCAACAAGCTGCCAATTTTTAACTATTTAGCATTCAAACACAAAAATAACACTCTGGGGACCAACACAGAAAGATGTGGGCCACACAAAAAAGAAGAAGTATTTTCTTAACTTTTATTTTTCGTTTGCTTTGTGAGAAGATGTAAAGGCTTAGAAGACTGCAGGCTGGCTCATAAATAATAGAGTCGATGTTGAGAAAGGGCCTGGCTCAATGGGCTATGACTGAAGCAAGCCAAGCACGTCTGGGTTGGTCCTGTATTGTTTTCCAAACCCTGACGGTCAATGGGATCGATCTGATGTCGTGTCCCCACCTGAATCACTCTCGATCAATGGCGACATGAAGCAACCTGCACACTTTCGCACACAAACTATCGTCATCTTCACCATAGTCAAACCAAACTAATTTGCAAATTCCTCATTGCATTTAAACCAAACTGATTTTCAAAAAGAGTAAAAAAATCAACTTTGGCCTTAGAGTGCCAAGCTCAATACTTGTCCCTTTCATTGTTTAAATTCAAATTTAAACACACATTTTATGGTGATAATTTGTTAAAAAGAGCTCTCTCTGAACTTAAAGCCTTAAAGTGCTAAGCCCAATTTTTTTCTATTTCATGCTCAAAATTCTGCTCAAAATAAGCTGTTTAAAACATGTCCTGTGGTAATTTATTTAAAAGCGCTCCTACAGGGGCTCTTTTAAACAAATTACCACAGGACAGGTTTTTTACCGCACAAGTTTGTCAGTTTTAAAATCTACTTCACCCTATTCAGCACCGTAAGGGTTAAGGGTTTAGAGCACATAGGAAAAATGCAGGGACATGACGATGTTGTCACCAGTCCTCAGCAGCAATAAGTGTTTCTCGTGCACCTTCTTCCTTTTACTTTCAAAAACTATACAAATAGTACTTACAAACAATTGATAATAAAAATAATAATATTGAAACAAAATTTCACAAATGTTTTTTTTTATATCAGGAAGCAATCAAAATCTCACAATCTTTTTTTTAAAATATGAATAAAATCTAACAATATTTACCACAAAGCAGCACTTGAAGATGAAGCTAATAAACTTATTTATATAATAAGTGATATGCATGGGAGAGTTTCACAACCCTGCCAACTTTTTCCTCAACCAATCGTAAATTTATAATCACATGAATTGGGTGAATGAATGGATTAGGTTCACAAATGCCAAAGAAAACTTAGTAGTTTATGATTTTTGATATTTGTAAACAAACCCCATTAAGTCAGTTTATGACATCGTAAATTTACCACGGCTTTGTGAAATAGCACCTTGATGACTAACATGTTAAAGATGTTTTAATAATCTGGTACACACCCGTCATTCAATTCAAATATAAATTCTATAACATCACCATCACACAGAACATTTTAGTGCAATACCAACTATCACCTCGTAAGTAAGATTTAAAAAGATTTTTTTTTTCCAAACCGAACATACTGATCCTAAGATTCTTTAACATGTACCTTAATATTAACCATCAAAGTGCTGAACTGGGGCAATTCATACATATTTTAAACAAATCACCACAGAATAAATTTACAACAGCCTGCAATAGTTAGAATTTGGGCACAAAAAAGGCAAATGTTACAAAAAGCACTTTAGAGATAAATGGTTTTTTTATAATGGTATTTCATTATAAAAAATGCTCTTATAAAAACAAGGGTTGAGTTGATCCCCGAGTTATAATAGCTACAATTCTGCAAGTAGCTTAAGGCACCAGTTCAGAATCTTATTATCATGCATACAATCTTCTGAGAACTTCTCTTAAAATGAACCCTCCCTATTAACTATGTTCAAATTAAAACTAAACCAATATTTTTTTTACATATACTTCTTACTAAAATCACAAATCAACAACAGAAAACACAATCTTTAAAAACTCAAGACGAACAAACAAGTTTCATGGAAAATTATTTAGTTTGATGCCAATTTTTTTTTCAGGGCGGGGAGCAGGAAAGGTTGTTTTTGTCTATTTTTGGTATTTTTTTACAAAATAATTTCAGCACAGATGGTCAATATAAATCTCACTAAAATTAATTCCGTGTTCCGAGGGTTAATCTTGCAGTTTACAGATACCAATGTACAGATGCCGACTAAACTAGCAGTTACGCAACTTCAGATAATTGGGTGAAAGCAATCATTACAATCCCGGCGAAGACATTATTACCACAATATTAATCCCTTGGTGAACACAGATGAGACCCACTCTAATTATCACTACCTGAGCCCAACAATAAACAGTCCTCGTCAACACAGATTACCACCTTCGCTATATTACAAGGCTCGCACCTTTGTGTCCAGCTTCACAAAGCTAATGTACATTTAGATTCGTCCAAGGGTTTAGGTTCACAAATGTCAATTGTAGTAAAACTTTGCATTTTCCAAAATAAAGTTGTGTTTTTCTTTGGAAAGTGCATAGTTTACAACAAATTTTAGTATTTGTAAACCTTAACATTACCTTTGCTATCACACAAGGCTTGTTCCCTTTATGCCAAGTTTCTTGAAGCTGCTATAAATTTACATCGCAAATAATATCATTGGGCTAATGGTTTAGATCACAAATGCCCAAAATTGTTGTAAAATTTGCACTGTACAAA
>JAULCD010248235.1:0-10319 GCA_032361085.1 Calliostoma canaliculatum
CTGCTCTACGACAGTCGTAAGTCTACGATAAGAAATAACTTCACAGGACAGTGTTTAAAAAATCTCTTACGATCAACTTAGCCTAAAATCCCTTGAGGAACGGGGCCAGGGTACATTTACGGAACAAAAAGAATTTTTTAAACTTGACCACCCTTAACCCCCTGAAAGTAGGCCATCCTGAAAATCAGGGAAAACCTATAATAGATGACTAAAATGACGGTTTTTGCACATATGGGTTTCAATTTTGCAATAAAAGTCGACTGTTAGTACATATGTGACCTCTGCCGTACCTTCCATAGATATTAAAAAAAATCCAAGATGGCAGATATAAAAAATGGCGGCCTCGAATAGCTAATTTTAACATATTATTAAATCATAGCCATTTAATATGTCTTTTCATATGTTTTGACGTCAATAAACTCATTTATGTCATGAACAAAGAGATAAAATCATCTGTAAATAACATATGTAAATTATTAGACAGTATGGTCTCCACCAATCTCGATGACAATATCATTATTAAACCGTACGAGTGTTCAACGACATTCGGGCAAGTTCAAGACCGTGTGTGTTACATTGTTTTTACACGTAATGTTGTTCCGTTAATGTACCCGAGTGTTACATATTTTAGACTCGGGGCTTCATCGAAATTTCCCCAAAAGTTAAATAAGGACCACTCTCTCTCTCTCTCTCTTTCTCCCCCTCCCCACCCCACCCCTACTGAAGGAAAATTTGCGTCGCCAAATTGTGTCTTTATTCTGATGAATAGCCTTCGATATTTCGCCATTTAGGATTTGGGAAATCCCCCTGTACATTGAGTGATACACCAATATATAATATGATATTTGTCAGCTGTTGTTAACATACTATCACATGCACAATCTACAAATTCCTCTTGGTATGACAGAAAGTGAGAAAAGCACCAAAAATTGTTTTGTTTCCGAGTACATGTGTTATCACATGTGTTATTGTTATTGTTCTAAATGTATGTAAATAAAACGTCCGTGGCCGAAAAGTGTTGGTTTAACAAAAAATGCTAATATGTTTAATCAAACACTTGAATAGTTAATTAGTTGTACCCTCTCCCTAGATTAAATGAACAGGGTTCCGTTTTACAACGACGTCATACCGTTACGACGTCGTTAACCATGTCATTGGGTTAATAGATTTGGTGTACAGATGCAAAAACCAAATTTGTAAACTGTGCACTTTCCAAAGTCTTTTGCATTTGTTGACAAAATTCATAATGAAATAGCACTGATTTAGTACACTGGAAAATATGTAGAAATTATTCAGCTGATTTTAACCCAGTAACATGGTTTACGACGTCGTAAAACTATGACCTCTTCGTAAAAGAGGGCCTGGATTCTGAGACTGCTTAAAACAGTTATATAACTCACTATTTGACTTTTACCTTGACCTTACAAGAGGCAATTGCTTAGTCTCTTTTCGACTAAGTGTCTCAAGCAACAAAATGAAATACTTATTGAAGATTATTATTTTTATTATTATATATTAGCGTTTGTTATATTTCTTTTTATAAACCAGACCTGAAATAGCTTTGACTTAGTACACTGGAAAAGTATGCAGAAATTATTTAGCTGATTTTCATTGGTTTGATGAAATTTGATGAGAAAACCAAAGGAAATCCATTTACTAATTTTTATACATTTTTTTCTAGTAGTACTTTTTTCAATTTGATTGGATAGTTTTACTTTGAGACACAGTAATATTAAAAACAAACAACAACAACGCATCACCCTTTATCTTTATCAATGCGGACCCAGGGGTATTTTGCCCTGCGTTTTGCATCAGTCAAGCGATTATTTTCGATCCTCGCTGAACAAAAGTAATTCAAGACGCTGTCATGCACGAACAACATTTGGGCTTTCATGTCAACTTCCATCCAATGAGTGAAACCAGGAACTGAAAAATAAAACTAAAGTCAACATGCACTTACACCCCCCACACACACTATATGGACACATATATAAGTGTAGTATACAGTATGGATGTTATATGTGATGTGATCAGATGTCACCGAGTCAAGAATAAAGTGAAATTTTAAAGTAATGAAAAGGAATGCAGCCTCCATTTCGATAAGCAACGTTGGTTTATTTACAACAAAAATGCAAGTGCAATAAGTTTTCTTTCAAGCAGTGCAAACCTGTTACCGTTATGTGTAATGTAATTGATACAACAGCTGATCTTTAAGCCCTATTCAAGAAAAATGTAATATAACTAATTCACAGCAAATTAGATACATTTTAAAGGTGACATTTGGAATGAGTTGTCAATTGTTTTGGCAATGTGGAACACACTTGATGTAGGCTCTAACCATACGTCTTGTATGATAACGAATAGTTTGCCCTGACTAACTGTAACTTCCTCGGGCTTTAACGATATTATATATTTATCATGCTACACATGTTGGAATAAAATATTCACCTTTTCTCTACATTTTGTATAATCTGTCCATAATATCCAGCGTATTAATGGTTTAAAAAAACCCTGACAAATACATTGTTTGACATAGCTCTAAAGTGCATTTGGCAAAAGTGGAAATCTTTAGCGACCACACCCATTGGACTTAGATCTGCGAGTGTTTATTTCTTATGACACTAGTTTATATGGTACATAGGTTAGTCTCACCTGAGTGATATCAAATATGTCAACAGTCGGAGTTTTAAACTTTTATCAACTCGTGTTGATATATTTGATATCAGAAGACATGAGGGTGAGGTTCTATTTATCATTGAAAGTCAATCTGATGACACTAATCAATCATTTTGGAAATGTTTAATGACATGTTTTGTCTGTGCTGCCGTGAGTCAGAACAATGCTGTTGTATACTCATTGCGACGTCACAATGATGGGACAATGGGTATGATGTCATGCAGGAGATATCGCTTCAATGAAATGACATCATTTGCGACGATATCTCCCAGCATGTCGACTGTGGGAGCCAGTTTTGGATGATAAATGTTACAAACACGTCATAGTTGCCCAATACTTGACCTGAAATTTATTGTTATACATAAACAGTATTACATGCAGTTACACATGCTGTTTCAGGATGAATCTATTCTATATCCGCTATATCTAGGAATAAAGCCTGACACATGTAAAACATAGTAACAAAATATAAGCCTACCATCGCCCTAGCCATATTTGATGTAACTTTCAAATTCAATTTTTGTGGAGGTGATTTTTCCAACTCCAATACGCCATTCCTTGTGATCTAGCCAAAACAATGTGCCTTGGTCGCAGGACAAGTCACTTGCTTCTTTTTTTTCTTTCCACTCCAGGAGCTCTGTGACGTGTTGATCAGATGTAAACACGTGTACGCCATTGGATGTGTGTATCAGGGATCCTCCTGCAATCAACATGTGTAACTTTTTCTTAACCCTTACCGTGCGGCATAGTTTTTGGAGATGTTGTCCTGAGTGGCGTGTCCAGGAATGTTTAAGGATTTCGCCTATCCGAATTAGTGCCTCACTCTACATCGCCGCCTGTTTTTCTATGCGGCTCTCGGAAATATCCGGGACAGGCTGTTAGCCTGGCTCGGATATTTCCGGGAGCAGCACGGTAAGGGTTAAAAGACTGCCAATTAACAACCCTTGGCTGGAACAAATCTGTTTGTAATCTGTTTAAAGCGCGAGACATATCACCGAAAGGAGTATCGGAATATTTTTAAAAATGTCTCAGATCTGTGCTCCTCTCGGACCAAAAAAACAAGAACTAAATCAGGCTTTAGTCAGCGTTTACCTGTTATGTTCACTGAACCACTGCTGCTGTGTTGACCGTCTGCAACAAAATAGACAAAAAAAATGAATATCCAGTGTTAATGCAAATCGAATGACGTTAGTTTCGTATAATTTAGATCAATACTTAGAAAGTTAAAATCGTTTTAAATTCAAATGACGCCACTTGAAGGTCATCTGACCATATGTAATTTAGCAATGATTTATGTGTAGTTATTGAAGCTCTTATGGTTCTAATTGTTTAAAAAATTTTATTTACTGTTCAAAGATATCAAATGAACATATTCATAACATCACGTGACAGCTCTAGGAATAGCAGGCGCAGTCGTGGCCAACAAAGACTTTGAGGGAGGAACAAGAGCATAGTCACTGCAGCAACCAGAACATGAACCGGAGCTGCAGCCAGAGCATGAACCGGAGCAGGAACCAGAAAGACGCTAGAAACAGAATCATTGGACGTTTCAAGGCGATGCAGATAATCATTTCCCATCAGTGGCAGCACTACAGACTCCACAATTCTACAAGAGATCGACCGAGAGTTGAAGACCTAGGGTCAAGACCTTTCATTCTTCAACATACAAAACCAGCAATGTTTCTGGGCTTCTTGGAGTCTCAAAAAAAAGCATCAGAAATTGCTTACGACAACATGGAATACGGCCAATGCGACCACATACAGCGCCCCTCATCGTCATCGTCATCGTCATCGTCGTGCAAGACGTGTCTGTAATGAAGCATAAACGTTCGACCATGGACCCTAGTGCACTGGAGGAGGATCTGGTTCAGTAATGAGTTGCAGTTCTTGCTGTTTCGCCATGGTGGTTGGATGTGTGTCTACAGTCGGAGAAACGAATGCTACAAGCAACACTGTATTCGTAAAGTTAACCGATACGACAGTGGGAGTATCATGATGTGGGCAGACATATCCGTGAATGGTAGGACAGATCTAGTGCACGTGCAGGAAAATTTAACTGCTGTACACTACCGTGATGAAATCCTTCAACATCACCTTATTTCCGCTATTGACATGGGAAGAGAGATATTCCAGCAAGACACCGCAAAACATCTTACTGCACGTGTTACCATGAATTATGTTGCCAAAAACAATGTTAATGTACTGTCTTGGTCATCCGAATCACCTGATCTCGACCCCATTGAACATTTGACAGACGGGTAAGACACCGACAGCCTCAGACACAGACGCTTCAACAGCTCAGCCGTGAATTGCAGGATGAATGGAGGATTCCACAATGCCAGATTTGGCGACTCATACGGTCCATGCCCAGGCAGTGCAGAGCATCAATCGATGCTTGTGGTGGTTTACCCCGGTACTGACTTTGGCACAGTGATGTCACAGACACAGACGTCCCCTTGAAGCATTAAATGACTGTATGTAGTGGGGGAAACATAATGTAAGATTTGGTTGTTGTATTTGTTATTCATTGTTCAATTTGCAATGCTATTTCATAACAAAATATAATGGAGCACTGATTTTTCTGCTGTGCGTTTTTGTGTGTGGTAATATATAGATATATATGAAAGTCAGTGTCATTAAGAATGTTAGTGTCAATTATTTAAAAAAAATGTTTAAGATCAAAGTATACAATGTTCAAAACATAAATCGTGTCACCTAGACAGACACAAGTACACGATAATTTAATGTCACAGGGGTACACATATGTCATAATCAGTTGTGCATCCATGTGCAACAATCACCGCTTGACACCGACGACCCATATATTGTTTATGTCAAAGGGTTATAGAAAATGGCAGTTTCGGTTGTGTCCTCCATGTGCGTCAATCACCGCTTGACACCGACGGTCCATAGACTAGATCGGTCTGATCCAATCAAGTTGTCAATAGCACCCTGTGAATGTATTCATGCTGAAGTGCATTAAGAAGCGTCAGAAGCGTTTGGGGTGGTGGATTCCCTCTGCCCATGCGTCGATCCAACTCGTCCCACAGATGCTCAATCAGGGATAAATCTAGTGACCGGGCTGACCAGGTTGATGTCTGGATGTTGTTGTGCTGTAAGTCTTCCTGACAAACACGTGCAATATACGGACGACTGGAACTGCCCACCATGAACGTTGATGGTAGGAAGAACGTGAGGCTGTAGGATCAAGTCACTGTAACGCACAGTTGGTTATGCACCTGCTACATGCTGTAGAGACGTCCTACCACCGTGATGAATTCAGATCTGATATTCTGCGTAACCCAGGGATCTGTGTGGCTGTAGACGTGGTTGTGGTAGTGCGGTCTCGGAGGTGTCGCAGCAGGATTTATCGGTTTTTGTGCTTGCGTTGTTCCTCTTGGTCTTCTTGACCTTGCTGTGTCGTCTACTCTGTTGGTGTTGTGGTGTCGGGTCCACAGTGCGGATATTGTCTCTGGATATGCCTGGCCACTTCTTGCTGAATTGCTCCAGCTTGTAATCTTTAAATGGCGTTGTTTCGTTGAGCTGCATTTAGTCTTGGCATTCTGTCACCACCGAGACTGCCATTATAAGGACTGAAGAAATGGGTTGGCCTGTGTGCATAAATGCAGGATCATGTGCTGCATGTTTTTAACAGATGGTTGCGTTCGGATGAAGATGTAAAAACACCTGGAACTAAATTAAGCACCACCCAAATTTTCTCAGAAAAACAACTTTGCTCTTTGTCTAGTGCAACGTATGTTTTAGATACCATTAATAATTGTGTTTTGTTGTTTATTTTAGAGAATAATTAAAACGAGAACATGAATTTGTGTTGAAACAATGTTATATTTCTAAAATTATCAACATTTGTGGAATAGAGCAAAATTAGTAAAAAAAACAAGTGAAGTTTACTATTGTCGCACAAACAAATTCGAGCAGCTGTAAATCCAACTTTAAAAACTGATGTAATCCTCAAACAGGATCTGAAGATGCAATACACGCTTGATTGTCAATATTTTGTGTAACCTCCCATACGAACAACTGCCTCTAGTTGTATTCTCGTGCCCTCAACTAATCTTAAGGTCTGCAGTTGGGGTAGTTTTTTCATGCAAAACAGCTACAATTTTACAAACATTTTGCACAAGGGGATCTTTGTTTCGAATCCGACGGCCTAAAGTGTCCTATACATACTCTATGGGATTTAAATTGGGACTTCGTGCAGGCCAAGGAATTGTCTCAATGGCATTCTGAAGTAAAAAAAAATCAATAAACAAACGTGCTCTATGTAGTCTAGCATAATCATCCATAAATATGGAATGTGTGGCTAACGATTGATGTTCACATTCCTTTCCAAGATGTCACGTTGATAGCGATGCCTGTTAGATTCCTCTTCCCTGTGACTAAATCAAGTTGGCATTTGAAGAAGACACAACCCCATACTATAAATGACCCCACCAAATGAACTGGTCTCTGCAATGTCTTGTTCAGTCAAAGCCGTGTTTTGCTGCCTCTGAACTGGTAAACGGCCGTTAACAATGTGTAACAGAAACCAACATTCATCTGAAAAATTCGTCGCCATGTTGCAAGGATTTGAGCATTGACGTTGCTTTGATAATTCCAATACAGCTGTTTCATGAATACATTGGTCTTCTGAGTTGTAGCCAGCTGATTTCAGACAGTTTTTGATGGTTTGTAAGACAATGCTCTGTCGTGTAGCCATTGTGCCTTTAATATAGTACTGTTAAGCATTATTCGTACAAATCCAATTCTTAACAATGATGCATCTTCACGATCGGTTTTGGATGTGTCTGTCTTTAACATGGTTTGTTGTTTCATAATTTTAGATTTATCTTGAAACTACTGAATAACAACAACCAATGTGACGACCAAGTGGTCTACAACTTAATTCAGCCTATTCCACACTATTAATTTGCTACCTGAAATTTTCTGGCACTTTACTACGTACCAAGGCCATTTTATCAATATACATGTACATGCACTCCGTGTTGCGATCAAAACTTCTCACCGACCAATACTTGAGTTTTAACATGTCAAGAAGTACATCAAGCGAGCAGAATGTGGTAATGTTATTGTTATTGTGTTCTGAAAGATTCATATTACCTGATCATATTAAAATGTTAACATTAAATGTCATTTCAATTGTGGTGGTGCTTAACTACGTTCTAGATGTATATTTTAGCAAATTGTAGACACGTTTGTTTGACTTAATTGGTTCTTATTTAATGTGATTATTTTAGATTTTCGGCAATATGTGGTTTTACGTCTGTGTCAAATTTTATTCAAGAGTATGTATTTCTGTGTGGCCCTTTATGTTTGTGTGTATTTACTTATGCCTGTATCTATTCAATTATAGAAATAAATAAACACAACAAGATATAATTTTTATCATTGGCGTAAACCTATTAATAACCAATGTCTGCCAAGGTTATTTTTATAATCTTACTTGCATCAAAAACCTTCATGAAGAAATTTGACATGGTCTTCTTTTGATTTCTTTTTGAACTACTGGTAATAGTTTTACAGAGTCCGCACTCACTGTTGTGTTTCCTAAACCTGTAGCCAGTGCAGCTGGTATATTGCAAACACAGCTGTGCACAGTGTTACATGTTTGTGGTGTTCACACGTGTGAACTTAGACATGCAACCTTTCATGTCATCGCTCTTCTTATATTGAGCCTGATTTTGAAAGTGCAATGATAAATCCCAATTTGAGATCAGGACGAAGACCATAAAGTAAACATTTCCTTCTCCCATCGTGTCTTTGCCAAACTTAACTTCACCAATGCAGCTGAGAATTCGCTAATAAAGGCTGCAGTAATATTATACATGCATCAAATATGACTCTACCTACTGCAGTTATTCCTGTTTGCTGCCATGGAGAGAAACACACACTGAGTGTTGATTACGTAAGTCATTGTGACATAAAGGCACGACGCAGTAAATGGTTTCACTGGACCTATGGTTTAGGTTTACAAATGTCAACAATCGTTGTAAACTGCGCACTTTCCAAAAAAAAAATCCAAATGTTTTTTCTTTGCAGAGTGCGCAGTTTATAACGATTTTTAGCATTTTAAAAACATGAACCACTGGATAAATTTAGATTTCGTAAATTTACAACAGCTTTGTGATTGCGATGCGTTTTTTCTACATAAAAAGCAATGAAAACAGTTTTCATAATTATATAGAAAAATTATTCTATACATTGCATCCAATGATAAAATCCATCTGTGCATATTGTGTATATCGTAATTTTTGTTAACAAAACTGTGAAATAGTGTCAATGATTATGAGCTGTATTTAAAATGTTGTTCACAATGGATGGATGTGCGTAATTAGTTTTGCATGAAATATACAAACACGTTTTTATGAACAGTTATTATATCACACAGGCTTGTAGCATGTGTTTGATCATGGCAGAAGTACAGCTGATTCGAACCACACAGGCGAACAAATCATGATAAACTAGGATACTTCGAGCAACCACTCGGGTAAATCAACTGTAATTTTCTTTTTTTCTGGTGATAATAAAACACAAGTTTATGTTTTTTACCATTACCAATCAATCGCAAATTTGCGTCATTGTACAATTGTATGCATGTCGAATACGACAAGTATTCTTTATCCATTTATTAAAATATTTGTGAACTGAAAGAGAATTTGTCAATTCAATAAAAAGTATACTACTACTTGATGATTACGAAAACACAATGGAAAACTTAAATACATTTGTGACATAAGGTAGCTTATTAAAACCTACATACTAGTTTATATTAGATTCATTTGGAAGTTTCATATGTGTCTGATTGGTTTCCATCTTCGTCTAGAGTCCAACAGAGTTTCCAATAAAAGCAGTTTTGTAAAATGGTTAAGTCACAAAATGTGTAAACACAGCAACATCTTCCAAAATAAAATAAAAAACCTAAAATACAACAGCAACTTCAATAATTACCCACGAGTTTAGTAGAATACAAAACAATTGTTAGAAATAAATGTAATCGGGCGTCTTAAAATAATTTTGCCAGATTGGAAGCCGTGTGTGGTAATAGATTCTTTAAATGTATTTAGAAGTTGGTGTAGTTATAACACAAAAATGTTATGAATTACATCTTCTTTAATTGTAAAGCACGACTTTTCTGGGCTAGTCCTTGCCCGTTCGTCAGGTGAGTGATTGATTATATTATTACGTTAATACTGGGGATGACATGAATGCATATTAAATATTAACAGTGCAGACAAGTATCCTTTTCTTCATAATTTATTCACAGTCTCTATGCAGCACATCGAAAAAGAACGTAATAGTTCAATAAAGACAGAGATATCTCAGGAGTGGAACACTTGATAAGATGTATAGAAATTAGTCAACTGATTTCCATTGGTTTAATGAGATTTCCATTGGAAATTTTATCAAACCAAGGGAAATCCGTTGAATAATTTCTATATTCTTTTCAGTCGTTGTTAGTGTAATATTAACAAAAAAAATATCATTTTTGGGGTCTACATAACTAGGCCCCGTTCCTTATAGCGATTTTAGTGTAAAATGATATTAAGTGATTTTTGAAACATTGTCCTGTGAAGATGTTTCTTATGATAGGCTTACGAATAAATCGATTTACGAATAGATTG
>JAULCD010248345.1:0-10318 GCA_032361085.1 Calliostoma canaliculatum
GGTAATTTGTGTGAAAAGAGCTTCTTTTAGGAGCTCTGTTAAACAAATTACCACCAGATTTAATTTTAAAAATCTATGTAGGTGGGGTAATGAATACACAGATTGACAAATTTAAATTGGAACTAAAAGGGCTTTAAGTGTTATTGTGTTCATGGATTAAAGTCCAGGAGCAATGTAAACTGTATATTAAGCAGGGATAAAAATAATTCCCTGAATCCGCATATTTCCTAAGATTCAGTGATCAATTTGTTCTGTATTGAATGAGAATTATTTTTGGGACTCCAGACTAATTTTCCTCTGATTATGTTTTGTCATTCTGGGGCTCATTTCACAAAGATGCCATAACTTTATGACGTGGTAAACCATGCCACTGGGTTAAAAGCTTTGGTTTACAAATGCAAAAAACCATTGTAAACTGTGCCCTTCCCAAAGAAAAACCAGGAAAACAAGGAAATTGCACAGTTTACAACAAAATTTTTGCATTTGTAGACCAAATCCATTAAGCCAATGATATGGTTTACGACTTCGTAAAGTTATGACGGCTTTGTGAAACTGAGGTCTGATCCCTGTTTAAGGCATTGAAATTGACAAATATGTCACAAGAACTATTAGGTTTAACAGTTTGTTTGTCCATGGACAAGAGCATTCGGTGCACCGAGTGTCGACATCAAACACGCTTTCTGAGAACAACACCGTCTGCACACTGTGTGACAAATGTAACACGTTGCTGTCTCAACCTTCTAAGACTCTCTTTAAAAAAAACTGCAGGTTAGGATCGATCAATTTCTTACAGGGCTAAATTGAATAAACAAACCTCACTTTGGTGATTTCATTTCACAAATACTTACGTTCATTTTTTACCAATTTAAATAAAATTCATGTCTGACTCGCAGCCAAATTTTTAAATAGAGGTTCAGCAATTGGTTAAAAGATTTAGCAAGTTCTAAGGTGAGGAAAGATATGACATTTTTTAACCTTTGAAGTGCTGAATAAGTTTTTAAAAGCCCATTTTGTTGGAATTTGATTACTAAATTAGCTAAATGTTTTGCTCAGCACTTCAGAGTTAATTTTTCCTTTTGTACTGATCAACATGTATGTAATGCCGTCCTATTCTAAGACCGATCTCCACACTTTTTGACCAACTGTTTTATCAAAGTTCTGGGGCCTGTTCCACAAAGTGATCCTGAGGATAAGACATTAACTTTTATGTTAGAGCTCTCATTAACAGGAGCACTAAGATGACAGAGTTTTGTGGAACAAGACCTTGACTTTCCGCGCTTCCTTTGGGTATTTGGCTCAATGGAAGTGTTCAAAGGTCAATAAAAAATAATGACTAAGATTGATCTTAGTTTACGACAGCTTTGTGGCAGGTGCAAAGGGTAGTAAAAATTATCCTCACCCTCACAAAACATGTCATTGCTGATAATTTATTATATTTATATTTCCGACCAAATCTGTCTTAAAAGATAGACTTAGATCATTCTTTGACATTAGTGCTTTGGGACATATTTTAAAACATTACCTCAGGATATATTTTCAACATTAAACTTTGATCAGAATTTAGACACTGAAATAAGAAAATATTGCACTGAACACTCAGTCAAATGCAGATATGCCCACTCTGTCACTCTTAACATCAGCTAATTTCCTGAAGAATGTTTACTGTTCAGTAGTGTTTCTTAAAAAAAAGAAAAAATAATGAACAAAGTAATAAATTATATTTTTACATGATTCTTTGAAAATGAACCATATATTTCCCCCTGCAACCATGATCATCAATCTTTAGGAGAATTTAAACCACTGTCTGAATCCATGAATTATGCATGAACATTAAACATTTGAGAGCAAATTGAAAGCTTATCGCTGTGAGGTGAAGGAAGGTATGCTGTATGTGCATGTGATTACATGAACAACAATGGTGAAATACCTGCACCCTGCAGTGTCCCTCAAGACATGAGTGCAGGCGTTTATTTCTTCAGCCTTTGTGTTTCTTCCACCCATTTCGCACAATAATGTTTGTTCTCTTTGATAAAAAAACTAAAAATGGGCCCCTGTAAAGAAAAAAAGGTTGCCCCGCTCATACCTGCAACTTCTCCTTGCAAAGATACATGTTTATTCGGAGGCGAGATGGGGAGATTTTGAAATCAAGAAGGGAACAAAGAAAGAAAGGAAACTGGCAAAAAAGTTTTGTTGATTCAGGGATTTAGGTTAAAGTTAAAATACTGTTTAAAGTTTGGCTCTTGTAACACAAAAGTTTATTAATCATAAAAATAATTTCACAAGGATTTGCTATTTATTTTAACCCCTAAAGGGATAGTGGACCATTTACTTGTTTTAGTTTCTAAGTTCCAACCATATTGGGCTGTTGAAAACTATTCCTGAAGCTCTTTCATGCAAATTACCACAGGATAGGGATTTAAACAGCAAAGTGTGGTTACAGTTTGAATTAATTTTAGGGTTACAATGGGAAAATGAGTTGAACATTTAAAAAATAAATTGTCACACCTTATTTTCTGAACAAACAAAAACTGTATTTACAAAAAGTGCTTTCAAGTTTTTATCTATTATTTTTTAAACTTAAGAACAAGTTATGACTATTATATTATTCTCATATTTTCAAAAAATCAACACATTCCTCAGTACTTATAGCTTTAAAACTTTTTATGCGATAACTAAACTGTATTAACTCTAAAAGTGCTGTACCACTGTCAGACTCAAAACTGACCATATTGTGCTGTTGAAAACTAATCCTGTGGTAATTTGTTTAAAAGAGCTCCTGAAAGGAACTCTTTCAAACAAATTACTAGAGGATAGGTTTTCAACAGCCTATTTAGGTTGGGATTTGAAAATTTGACAAATATTGTACAAGGACTCTAAGAGTTAACTACATTTCCCCCATGTTGTAAAGGTAGACTGTAACCAGTGACAGTTTATAGTGTTCAGTGAGGCAGCAATCACTCTTGTGTACAGGAAGCCCAGCAGGTGCTCCGAGATGATAACAAGATTCTGTCCCACAGCAATAACCCCAGCCAACTATATCAGTTTTATCCTCACTGCAATACCCCTTGTCAAATCAGAAGCAGGTGCTCTCAGCCATTGGTATCACAGTTGTGTCCCTGTAACAACAGCCAACAACTTATGAATACAAATAGCAGGTACTCCTTTAGTTTTCAGATGAGGATATGGTAAGTGTATCTGCAACTCATGGATAAGGATGGTAAAGTGTCATTACAACTTATGAATAAAGATAGTAGGTATCTCTGCAACTTGTAGATAAAGATGGTAGGTATCCTTAAAACTTAGGGACCGGTCATTTATTACATGAGGTAGGGTGGGTCATAGTTTTGTGGCACACTCATTTATTAAAAAATCTGACCCTCCCCGCATAGCATTCTTGTCACATTTTTAATGGCCCTCCCTTAAAATACAGCATTTTTTTCATGACCCTCCCTAAAGATGTGTATTTTTTTCATGACCCTCCCAGCAAGAGTGTCCTATTTTTAAAGTGACCCTCCTCTAAATTCCTCTGACCCAACCACCCACCCCTGTAATAAATGACTGGTTCCTTACGGATAAGGATGTAGGAATCCTTACAACTTATGGATAAGGATGGTAGGTATACCTGCAACTTATAGAAAAGGATCACAGGATCCTTACAATTTATGAATAAGGGTTGTAGGTATCCCTACGAGATAACCCTTACCATGCGGCATAGTTTTGGAGAAGTTTTCTTGAGTGGCGTATCCTGGATTTTTTTCAAGATTTTGATTATCCCAATTAATGCCTCACTTAATATGACTGCATGTCTGTTCATGCGGCTCATGAAATATCTGGGTCAGGCTACAAGTGGCCTGACCCGGATATTTCTGTGAGCCGCTACTAGTAGCCTGACCCGGATATTTCTGTGAGTCGCACGGTAAGGGTTAAAAATAAAGATGGTAGGCATTTCAACAACATGTAGATAAGGAGGGTATGTACCCCTAAAAGTCATAAACAGGGAGGGTAAGTATCCCTGCAACTAATGGGTGGGGAAGAAAGATATCTCTTCAACTTAAGAAAAAATATGGTTTGTGTCTCTGTAACCTTTGAGTATAGATGGTGGGTATCTCAACAGCTAATGGTTAGGGAGAAACATTATCACCTGGAATTTTACAGGTGGATGGAGAAGGGTAATTTTGATGGGAAAAGGGGCACTCACTTGCCAAAAAATAAACAAAACAAAACAAAAAGGAAGAGATAAAGAAATGGGTATTTCAATCAAAAAGCGGGGTTTGTTTGCATTCCCCACCTGGTGACGTCTGTGGGCTGCTATCAAGATAATCTGTAAAAAAAAAAACTTGGGAGAAAATGCTGTTGGAAATTGTACATATCATAATTTGGCTCAAATTTCATGGGTGACTGGTAATACAGGTCGAGCATCTTTTGTTTCCCTGGTCCAGTGAAGGTGCTCACTCGGCTGTGGAGACATATCAGCTGCAGCTGTACAATGACCAGCTGATGGATCCGGACACACAATAGGAGAACATATCACAGACATATCACAAAAACCCAATCCCTGAACATGATCCTGTCTTCAGCTTCGGAAACAAATTACATCATTGTATAATTGTAGAGGAACATGTGAGCATGTCGTTAACCCTAAAGTGTTAAATCAATATTTTTCTGTTTGTGAAAAAGTCTACCTAAAGAGGCTGCTGAATACCTATCCTGTAGCAACTTGTTTAAAAGAGCTCCTGAAGTAGGTCTGCATGTTAAATGGGAGGAAGACCATTTTATAAGCATGAGGCACACAAAATGTTCTAACAACACAAGGTGGTCACAGTATTAAATTCTATTAGTTCAAAACTCAAAAGAATTAACATGGGGGAAGGCCGGTCTATCAGTTAAACACACATACTAAGTGGTCAGTGTATTAAATCCTACAATTCAACGCTGAAAGGGTGAACATGTTCAATGGGGGAAGGCTGCTCTATCAGTGTGAGGCTCACATACAAGGTGGTCAGTGTATTAAATCCTACAATTCAACGCTGAAAGGGTGAACATGTTCATTGGGGGAAGGCTGGTCTATCAGTGTGAGGCTCACAGCGACTCCCAGTAGAGAAGGTGAGTTATTCATGTCACGCATTGCGAGCCAATAACATTGAGGGGAGTTTATCAGCAGAGGGTAAATCCCTCGTCAGTTTACACCTAGCCGTGGCTGGCTAAGCTCCTGGAAGAGAGAGAGACAGGCTAAGCTGTTTGATCGAGGCAGAGAGTGAGAGAGATCGAGGGAGCCGTCACAACACTCTCGCTCCCGACAGCCGACCAACGACCTCCTAACACTCAAGTGTGTCGGAGATATGTGACAGATTCATTGTCCAAGGATCCGGATAACTTGGCTGCCGTTCTGGAATATTTCCCTGTCACCATTGCAAGGCCTTTGTACGAATGACTTCATTCACGATTTAGTGATCCAGCGTGTCTTGTGTTCAGTGTTTTGTGTCTGTGTTTCTGTGTGCACACACAATGAAGCACATTTTGAGTCTCAGGTTGTGAGCACGGTTATATATTTTGGTTTGGATTTACGTCTTGGATCGTTCCCAACAGGAGTACAATGGCAAGTAGAATAATTTAATTTGCTCTTCTTAATCAGCTGTATTTATTCATAATCTTAATGTGAAACACTGGCACGACAAGAAAAGACAAAAGAATCCACAAAACCGATAATTTCTGTTAAAATTACAGATTTTTGTGTGTATCAATGTCAACAAATAATTCACATTGAAAAGTTAATTAATTAAAAAAAGTAACTAACTATTCAGATTTTAGTATAAAAAATAGAAATCAAACTTTACTACCTAATCCATTAAAATTATATTGTGGGATTAACCTAAAGAAATTAGGCTTAGATTTCATGATTAACCAATAATTATTGACTAAATCACAATTATGACATTTAACTTGCATAAAAATACTCATATTCTAATCTCTTCAAAGCAAAAAAGTCTTCACTAATTTGAAAACATTTTAAATTACAAGTACAAGCTTGATTTCTTTTGCTATTTCAAATATATCCAAGAAAACATTAGTTCATAAAGTCCTAAAACAATATAATCTTTCATACATCTTAAAAATAGAATACTAAAGCATTTATCAAAAGTTACTGAAGGCGAAAGTGTGACAAATTTGCATCCTAATTTCTACAAAATAACTTTTTTCTCAACAAAATGTTTTTAAAATTATCTTCTATCACAACATAAATCTCACAGACGACCTTTTATAAACGTTGACAGTTACAGCTTAATCACATATATTGGGTTGGTCTCGAAGATCCCATAATAAACGAGATATCCATTTCAAGGATACTCTAGCCTGTGTGTGCTTTGTCATGCTCTTGCATTAATGGATTTTCTTGTCCGAAATGGTCGATTCCTATTTCTTTATGTGTCTGTTAGAAAACTGATAATGTTTCTCATTTTATCCCTGTTGTATACACAGTGGATGAGGTATGACAGTATACTTTTCAAACGATTGTATTCAGAGATTTCCTTGCTCTATCAATAAGCCTTGCTGATTCTTCAATAAAAAATAAATCATATATCAATTTACAGTTGAAATTTATTTTAAATTGTTTAAAAAAATTAACATTCGGAATGTTAAATTCAACTTTTCATGACCTGCAACTCTGACCAACAATACTCTGCTTTGTCTCGAGAACAATTTAATCTGATTAATTTAAATAGAAAGAAATATTTAATGCTAACCTTTTGTTGTGCTTATCTGATTTACTTGGAACTGAAAACATACCACCTTGTGCTGTTGAGAATCTTTTCTGTGGTAATTGAGTGAAATTTTGTGTTGCATGACTTGAAAATGAACTTGTGCTCTTGAAAACCTATTCTATGACCATTTGTTTTCAATAACATGTCTGGAAAGTAATTTTAAAAAGTAAAGTGTTTCAAATAACAACAATGTTCCAAATCAGTTTTGCTAAAGATTTTGGTCAGTAAAATTGTGACTGGATGTTCGCCCCGAGAGTGCCAAGTTCGACATTTGTACATTTCAAATGTCCAAATTTATTATCCAAAAAAAGCTGTTGAAAACATATCCTGTAAAACAGTGTTCTCTTGGAGCTCTTTTAAACACCGTAATACAGGATAGACTTTCATTTTTAACAGCAGAAAGTAGTCGCAGTTTTGGGTCTGACTAAAATCAATTTGTCACTCTAAGGGGTTAACAGCTAAGAGTTTTACTTCATTTTAAAATCAATTAACCTTAAGAGCACAAATGGCATCGCTTGTCAATTTCACTGTCTCGTTTATTTCACATGTTAAATTGTTGATATCACTGTCAAAATTGAATTTTTGTGGTAAATTATTAGAGTTTTCATAAAGAGCACTTTTTAAAAAAAAAAGAAATACCACAGGATAGATTCTCATCAGCTGTAGTAACTGTCATAAGTTTTACTTGACTAAGTTCAACACTTTCAGGGTTAATAGAACTAAAATTACATCAATATCATTTATCTTTCATGTTCATCTCACTTTAATTGTCATCAAAATCACTGATTGACTTGTTATACTTTTGAATTTTTTCTGTTCAAAACTGAAATAAAGAATATCCTGATCGACACAACACAAGATTAAGACCTACATCACAAAATATGCCTTAAAATTAAAATCAAAAGCTTTTTAATCGATACATTTTGTCAAATTTCATCAACTCCAATTTAAAAGAAGTGATTTATGCCAACCAAACAGCTGTTGATAAAGTAGTAAATTTAAATATCATTTATGGATAAATTTACAAAAAATTGATAAAAACAGACATGTACACTTATTACATCTTTTAACCCTTGAGTTGTTAAATTAGAATCAGGACTTGAAACTCACTGATTTGTGCTGTTAAAAACCTATTCTGTGGTAATTTGTTTAAAAGAGCTCCTTCAGGAGCTCTTGTGAACAAATTACCACAGGATAGGTTTTTAACAGACTTTAAAATTGGATGCTATAATGGACCAATTTGGTACATGGCACTTTGAGGGTCAACTGTAACATGCTTGTAACATATGTTCATAATATGTCATTACAGGGTTGTGTAATATTTATTAGCAGTCTAATAAAACAAATTAAAGTTAGCTTGCAACTAATCATAGTTGTGAAGATAATTGGACATCCGCTGTTCACGTGGGCTGTTCACGTGGCGGTGAGACTAAACTATTAGAGAGTGTGTGTGTGATGTAATTGATAGGAAGATAACCATGACACTGGGAGTAGATCACCTTACATTGTCAGAGTAAGTAATTAAATCCCCTCACCCATGAAAAACTCTGATTACCCCCTTCCCCAAACCTTGCTTCCTCCTTTCATCCAATCCCCCATTGGATGAAACTATTACTTTTTTCCCCTGCCCTTTGCACTTCCTGTTTTATCATCATTTTCTCTCTTTTTTCCCCCTCTCCTTCCCATCTTATTTACTTTCCACCTCTTCTTTCCTTCCCTTTTATTATCTTTCCTTCCTGATTTCATTTTTTCCCCTTTCTTCTTCATTTCCTTTTCTTTTATCCTTCTCATCTGTCCTTTTCTTTTCCCCCCGATTCTTCTCTCTCCTTTCCCCTCTATCCTCCATTTCCTTCTACCTTTTCCCCTGTCCTCTTCTCTCTTTCCCCCCTATCCTCCATTTCCTTCTACCTTTACCCCTGTCCTCTTCTCTCTTTTCCTTCCCGCTCTCATTTTTTCTCCTTCCACTTCTTTTCCTAACTTTTTTTTTTTTTTTTCTTTCCTATTTCCCTTCCCTTTCTCTCTCCCCCCTTTCACCCTATTTCCCCCCTCACCTCTCTACTCCTTGTACCCACAGTAAGACGAAAGTTACTGATTATCTTATATTATATTATATATTACAGATCATTTGTTACTGGCAACAAAAAATAACCACATCAGCGAGTTAAGTTCAAGAATGGCATTGCTTTTTTTCTAGTTCAATTTAAATTTTCTGTCAAGCAGAGCTGTAAAGTTATAATTAACTTAAATGGCAATAATTTCAGTTATCATTTTTTTCTGCAATTGATCACATTAGCTCAGTTTATAATCTTTTTAAGCAAACAAAATTTGTAACTAAAACAGCTCTTGCATGGCTAACTGGTTTAACCCTTATGGTGCTGAATTAAAGTTTAGTTGAGACTGAAAATATTTACTGTTGAAAACCTATCCTGTGGTCATTTATTTAAAAGAGCTCCTGAAAGCTCTTTTAAACAAATAATCACAGAATAGGTTTTCAACAGCACAAGGTAGTCACCGTTTCAAATCCTACTGAAATCAATTCAGCACTGTAAGGGTTAAGAGGGAAAGTACGGCAAGTATTTTAAAATTTAATAGGAGAGTTGGGGAGCAGTTTTTGCACAGTAGATCATGGACTGACCAACAGGTCTTGGGTTTAAACCCTGCCTGAGGGCTGGGTGTCTGTTGCTTCACCTGTCTGTTGTTTCATCCTACTTGGCCCGCCGTTAATGGCTGTAATATTGCCCAAACGGCGTAAAACAATAACTCACTCACTCACTCACTCACTCATCCTACTTGGGTGACAAGAATTTACTATTACAGAAAGATCATGGGATAGGTTTTTAACACCAACAGCACAAAGTGGTCACAGTTTAAAGTCAAAACAAAAAATATTTTATTTCAATTAATTAAGCGTTCAGTACTTGGTTAAGAAAAGAGGTGCATTTCTTTACTTCATTTTTTTCAGCTTTTTACAGCATTAAACCTGTGAAAACTAATTTTAGTTTTAAAAAAAACCACCATTACAAACTGATATATAGATTACGAGGGGTTTATGACACTCTTCAAAGCTGTGGTGTGAATTACGTGACAGTTGTGTCGTAAAAATGGCGGCCATGATGTTTAACCCTTAGAATGCTGAGCTGACTTAAAATACAACAATCTTGAGCTGTTGGAAGCTTATCTAGTGTTAGTTTGTAAGGAGCTCTTTTACACAAATTATTACAAGATAAGTTTTCAAATTTAAATTTGGACACTGAAATGGAAAGATATTGTGTTTGCATCTTCACAGGTTAAAGAAGTTCTTTCATTTCCTTTTGAAAGATGCATTTTTCAGAAATTGGCAAAATGGGGAAAAGTGCTGCATTTATGACTTTAAGAGTTAAAACACAGCTTTCATTGCCTTTTGACAAAATGCACATTTGTCACAAATTGGCAAAAATGTTGCATTTGCCACCTTAACCCTCACAGTGCTGAACTGGGGGCGAGTATAACTCAAAATTGTTACCACCTTGTGCTGTTGAAAACCTTTCCTGAAATAATTTGTGTAAAAGAGCTCCAGT
>JAULCD010248566.1:0-16204 GCA_032361085.1 Calliostoma canaliculatum
GAAAAAAACAGCGAATGGAACACAGATATCCAATAGAAATCCCTGCAAATAGTACATTTATTGAAAGCCAACAAGAAACAGTTGCAAAAAATGAAGGTTCAAGACGACAATTTCCACTGAAACTAGCATGGGCTTGTACAGTACATAAAGTTCAAGGTCTAACTGTTGATAAAGCTGTGGTTTCACTACGTAACATATTTGCACCTGGACAAGCATATGTAGCTTTGAGTCGTGTATCTTCTCTTGATGGGTTGATAATACAGGATTTCAAAGAATCAGTAATCTATACCAATGAAAACATAGAAGAGAGTGTATCTAAACTTCCTAAATTCATTAAGGATGATAAAGTAATTAATGAAAAAGAATCTCATTACACAATAGTTATGCACAATATACAAGGATTATATAACCATTTTCTGGACATTCAGAATGACAAACGTTTTACTGATGCCCATTGTATATGTTTAACAGAAACATGGTTAACTGACACTGAAGCAACAGATGTATTTGCCTTGAATGAATTTACTTTCAGTCATAAATCTAGATCACAGTGTTACCAATCATCAGACAGAATGTTTGCTGAATTAAAAAAACAATGTCACGGTGGTGTAGCAGTCTATTTAAAGAACAATATGCCTTTAACATTTCTACCTGTTGAAATAAACAATATTGAATACTTGTCATTCACTATGGAAGAACTTGATGTCGTTGTCACAGTAGTTTATAGACCAAGTACATACAAAGCTGACATATTTAGAAGAAAGTTGATTAGTCTGATTGAAAAGCTAAATTCATGTAGCCCAAAAAACATAATAATGGGAGATTTTAACGAGAATATATTTGCATCATCATCTATTCAAAAAATAATGGAATCTAGGGGATACAGACAAATAGTATGCGAAGCTACAACTGAAAATGGAACACTCATTGATCATGTGTACATCCAAGGTATAGACAATGCAACAGCAAAAGTAATACCAACTTATTACAGTTACCATGAAGCTGTTGCAATTGAATTATAGTGAGTGAGTTATTGTTTAGTGCCGTTTGGGCAATATTACAGCCATTAACGTCGACACGGTTGAAGTATTTAAAAGTTGAATATTATTGAAATTTTAGTTTAATTTATGTGAAGATTTGTATAGACATATTGAAAGTTTGAATTTAAGTACATTTTAATTTGCATAGACATATTGAAAGTTTGAATTTAAGTACATTTTTATTTGCAAATTTTAGATGATGAACAGTGCTACGGAAATGTTTAAAAATGTGTTAATTATATTAAATGACAATTAAGAAATTTTAAAATTGGTGTGCCACTAACGTGGCTAAAAAGATGATTCACATTTTGTGATTTATAAAAAAAGATCCCTAATTTGACCAATGTCCCAACATCATACAGGTCAGGTAATGATGCGGGAAGACCACACTTCTCAGAGTGGCAGCTATATTGATGCTACCAGCCACCTGCAGTCAATTAACAAGGTCATGCATTCAAGGTCAGCACAGTGGCGATCGAGTAACTCCTGCAAGGTGAGTGTTAAGATATGATTATTGACACTACTATAATTAAATTGTTGTATTTATTGTGCTTGTATATTGCTGGAACTATATGAAATGAGAATGAGTTTAATGTGAATAATGACAAGATAAATAGTTAAACATGGTTTCAACCAAATACCAATGGTATTCAGACATAAATAATTTGTTGCAGTTATTAAGTTTGTATTTAAAAAGATTAGTGAATAAGGTCTTTATACAACCGCTCTTAGCACTACATTTTTTTACTGCATTTATTGTGTTTGAACATAAGTAAATTGAAATATGCCTATAAATGTTTTGGTCTTTTTACTGTATATCATTTTGACATTATATCTGTATTTTGACAGTAAAAGATGACAGTCCGAAGTCGTCTCATGACTGTGTTCCTGCTGATGTAGTGACTCAATGCCGTTGACACCATGGTGATGAATCTGTTGCAAAAATGTAGTGTGTGCAGGTGCCGATCTTCTGCTGGAGTCTTAACTCTTGGTCATCCGCTTCCTGGATGGTCGGATGTCTGGCCAGTCTAGTTTACATGACGAAAAAGTAAGATAATGGTGTCTTTGATGCAGCCAAGGGTCATTGCGATCTGGCTATTGGACACCCCCACTTGCGATATTCCCATGGGTCTCTCTCGTCCTGCTACAAGGTCATGCATTCACAGTCAGCACAGCAGCGATCGAGTAACTCATGCATGGTGAGTGTTAAGATATGATTATTGACACTACTATAAATAAATTGTTGTATTTATTGTGCTTGTATATTGCTGGAACTATATGGAATGAAATTTAGTTTAATGTGAATAATCTCAACAGAAAAAGTTAAAGACAGTTTCCACCAAATACCAATGGTATTTAGACATAAAAAAATTGTTGCAGTTATTTAGTTTGTATTTGAAATGAATAGTGAATAAACTCTTTATTCAAACACTATTCTTAAGTCTACACATTTTTTACTGCATTTATTGTGTTTGAACTGAAGTGAAATCAAATATGCCTATGTATGTTTTGATCTATTTACTGTATATCATTTTGCCACTATATCTGTATTTTGACAGTAAAAGATGACAGCCCGAAGTCGTCTCATGACTGTGTTCCTGCTGATGTAGTGACCCAATGCCATCACCACTGTCGACGCCATAGTGATGAACCTGATGCGCAGATGTAGTGTGCGCAGGTGCCAATCTTCTGCTCGGATCGTCACTCTCAAACAAACAACATGCAATGTCAGTGTAATACTGTTAACACTGTTGTAATGAATTTTGTACTCATAACATGTCACAGTTTTTTTTATATAACTTGAATAGACATTTAGTTCATAATTGTCATGACATATTGTATGTGTAACTATTTATACCTCAATAATTGAAATAGAACTGAAGTTAAACACAGAATAATATTGGATTCCCAAGCAAGATCTATTGCAAACGTTTATTTGGTGACAAAGGGTATTCCAATACATTGTTTTCAAGGTGAATAAATGAAATTGAACTGACTTTTATTTTAACTTCAGTGCTATTAAACCGATCTCACAAATGAATTATTTAAAGTTTGCACTCTGTCTGATGTTGACAATGTGGGGTTTATGAAATGTAAGCAATACCTAATTTACCAACCTATAGCTTTTTAACAAAGAAAGTACAACATTTGAATAATGTATTAACATTTTGTATCTTGTTATATTTTTTTAGATGTTGAATGTATGTTCTCTAGCATGCACTGCTCATGAAATGTCACATCGTTAACATTGGTGATATTAAGTGTGCATTGACTACATGTCACACTTTCCTGTTTTGTGATTTAGATTAAGTGTCCAGTGTGATAACGGTATGGCATGTCAAATGAAAAAGCAGGCAACTAGGTGGGATGCAAACATGTCTTTAGACATATTTACAATAAAGTGGGACACAATCATTTACAATTGTGTGATATCAAAGATGTTCCGACACCTGGCAGACCCCATACGACAGCATGATTCATGAGTTTGGCATTTTGTTTAAAAAGCAAACAATTTGTAATATAGTATACACTTTTTTTTCTAAATGTAAAAGTTACATTGACACATTTTACATACCAGTTGATTAAAGGTGATCAGTGTTAGAAAATGAAAGTGTTGCTCTGTTAATTGCCACAATTATATGTTCTCAAGAATAATCAAACATTGGTTTTATTGAACGTTTTGGTGTACCATTTATCGAGGAAAATGTAATGTTAAGCCAAACATATTTCACGGAAATAACTATATTGACTTTTGAAGAGATGTAATCTGAAACACAACGTGCATTGTTTGTGCCTTACGTGTAATAATTTCTATAAAACTGTAATTATGTTTTAAAATAAAAATATCAGTGTTAATTGTTGCATTTTTATTTTTGTTTGTTTATCATTTTCATTATTAACAACAATAATAACATTTCATTATTAACCATCATTGTGTTAATGTGATTTTAGTTATATTAATAACTGACACATCTTTGTGCTGTTTAAAACCTATCCTGTGATAATTTGTTTTTAAGAGTTCAGACAGCATTTTAAAACCAACTATGACAAAATAGGTTTAAAACAACCTTTGTGCATTGCAATTTGGACATTGAACTAAAAAGGGTTGAGATTAGGGTTAAGCAATGAACACTTAGGGATTGGTCATTTATTACAAGATGGAAGAGGGTGTGGGATGTGGGTCATTTAAAATAAAGGTGGGATCATAACAAAATGTCCAAGTAATACATGACCAACCTTAACTAATAATCTATTCACAACTAAAGGTGAAATAGCACATTCTCACATTGACAGTGCATTGGTTAAACACTATAAGATATTGGTGCATCCCTTTCAAATGTGCACATCACAAGCTTATATAAAGAATTTTAAAATTAACAGTTATTAATATGTTTCCCGGGTCTATCAACAACTGATTCCTGTCGGTATGCATTGCATCTAAACTGGTATCTATCTCAAGGGACAAGAACCAGTTATGTTGTAGCATGATGTCAAGTATCAAAACACCCATTATGCCATACACATTTTGGAAACATGTGAAACATTTAATTTTTCATGCAGCCTAATCATCAAGGTTAACTGTAAGGGTGCAACGATACACCGCTGCACTGGTACATTGTGATATATGGCATACGATACGGTACATGATACAGTTTTGCCAGTGAATCAATACGCTATGATATGAAACTACATACAGTCACATTGTAAATTCCTTGTCTTGTCAAATGTAGTAAATGCTTTTGTTCAGTTTTCAATTGTATACATACATTTCTGACTCTGATGGCAGAAGATGTATTGAGTCAATTTTAAATAAATAAATAAAGTAAAGGACCAAAGGTGTATACTTTTATTTTGTTATTGCTGACTTTGTGTATCATGATAAGAATCGAATTGTGGCAGTAACATTGAAATATGTATGATATCGTGGCCTACCTACATCGTTGCACCCCTAGTTAACTGCTTTTAATAATAGTAATTAGCTGAAACAAATATAAGAGATATTATTTTGATACAAATAGTAATTGCCTCATTTTGTTTATTTATAAAGAAAAGGTATAATAACAAACTATTAACAAAGTATGAATTGACTATGAATGAAAAAAATGTGTAAACCCTTTCATATAAAATGTATGCAATTGTATGAATAGCTATACCTGCTATAAAGCTCCCCAGTGTCGAGCTGACTTGTGAAGATATTTTGGTGTTGTTAACACATTAATAGGATATGGGAAATTATATTGAATAAACTATTTTGCTGAATTTGTAAATAAATGGAAATAAATAAAGGCATTTTCAAATGCAAACCAAAACACAAGAAATGTTTAGTAGGGCAAATAGGTTATTGTTAACAACATGGTTTCTGGAAATTGTACGGGCTTTTAAAAAGTATAAAGAAGTCTGCAATCAGACAGTACGTTTCCGAGTTATAACGCTTGACTAAACATTTAAGAAATAGTTATTGCCCTTGTTGAGAAGCACTGAGAGAACGAAAAAATTATTAGTGCACAAATTCAGGGAACAAGTAATGAAAGAAGGTAAAAAGAAAACAAACTTAAAAAGATTAAAGTGAAAGGCTACAAAAACACTAATAAAGTAACAAAGTCAAAGAGCTAAAGTGTCATGTGAAATAAGCAAAAGAAAACAAAAAGAAGGAAAAAAACAACAATCAACAACAACAAGAAAAAAACAACAACAACAAAACAAAGCAAGATATATGAACATAAAATGCTGGTAATGATTTTTTTCTTATTCTTTTTTTCTTTTTATTTAATTTCATAACATGACTACTAAATTACACATATTTATAACAAGATTAAAATATCACAAAGTAAACTTAAGAAATGTTCTTAACTGCTTCAAGCATTACTCTTAAAATAGATACTCCTTAAGGCTATGCCAGAATGGCTCAGTTGGTAGAGTGTATGTCTCTCACCCAGATGGTCAGGGTTCGAGACCAGAGAATGCAATTTTTGTGTGGGTGAAAAAGTGACTTGTGAAGAGTTTTTGGTATTGTGAACCCATTTATGACATTGTAAAGTAATATTGAATAAACTATTTTCAAGCATTTTTAAACAATTAAACACAAACTATGGGAGGATAATGGTTTTTTATTTAAAACAAACCAGAATATGTTAGTAGGAATATGTTCACTAGCGTCTAAATGGTAAGTGGAATAGCTTATTGTCCACAACAAAGTTTCTCGAAATTGGACGGGCTTTCTAACGGTAATAAGAAGTTTGCAATCGGACAGTTCAATTTTGAAATACGGCACTTGACTAATATTTCTTAAAAAAGTTATTACCCTTGATTGAAAAAATTTAGAGGCCGAAACTTTTATTGGTGCACAAATTAATAGGTCAAGGTCAAGTAATAAAAAAAAGAAAAGAAAAATAAAATATTAAAAAGGAAGGCTAATTCTGGGGAGAAAAACAACCAAATAAAAATAACCAAAATATTTTTGTAAAACACAAAACAAAACGAATTGGTTTTTTAAGCGAAAAAAGAAGAAAAATAAACTAGGAAATAGCAAGAACTGAAATAACAAAACAACATAAGAGTAATGTGACATGTGTCAAAACAAACAAACAAACAAAAACAAAACAAGATATATCAACTCAAGAATTTGCTAATGAATTTTCTTTCTTTCTTTCTTTATCATTTTATTGAAAAAAATGTTTTTAATTTTTTTAACATGACCACTTAATTATACACAATTATAACAAGATTAAAATTTCACAAAGTGAACTTTAGAAATGTTCTCAACTGCCTCAAGCATCACTATTAAAATAGACACACCTCAAGGCTATGTCAGAATGGCTTAGTTGGTAGAGTGTTAGTCTCTCACCCAAAAGGTCAGGGTTCGAGACGAGAGAATGCAATTTTTGTGTGTTTGAAAAAGTGACTTGTGAAGAGTTTTTGGTATTGTGAACACATTTATAACAATGTACGGTCACATTGAATTTTTTTGGTAGCATTTGTAAACAATTAAGCACAAACTATTGGAAAAGTTAGTGTTTTTGTAAAAATATATGCAAAACAAAACAGAATATATTTGGTAGGGCTCGGAATATGCCTTCTAGCATTTAAACGGTTAGCCAGCTAGCTTATGGGTCAACAACAAAGTTTCTGGAAATTGGACGGGCTTCTGAACGGTAAGAAGTTTACAATCGGGCAGTAAGTTTTCGACTTACAGCACATATTTTTTATTGCCCTTGATTGAAAATACTTTAAATTTTTATTGGTACACAAATTATGGGGTCAAGTTTTATAAAAAAAAGTAAAAGAAAAACAAAATAAAAGCGTTAAAATGGAAAGCTACATGTCTGGGGGAAAATACCACAAAACAAACAAACAAAAAATGAAACAAAATAAGATAAAGGCAAATTACAAAAATTAGCAAAAAAGTCACACAAAAAACAAAAAAAACCAAAAAAAAATCAAATAAAAAAACAAAATTGGCTTCAAGGGTCGCTAGGCAAAATTTTAAAAATGTGATGTTGAACATTTGAAAAGAAAGGTTAAAAATAAAGGTGGAGTAGGTTTTAAAGGGAATTCAAACAAAAAAATATTTGGTGGTCGGGCTTAAAAAACACTTTCTAACATTTAAATGGTTAACCGGGTAGCTTAACGGTCAACTGCAACGTTTTTAGAAATTGAATTTGAAATCGGACAGTAAGTTTTCGAGTTACGCCACTTGGTGAAAAACTTGGTAGTTAAAACTTTATGCGTGGCACAATTTGAGGGGAGAGGGGGGAAAGAATAAGAAGAAGAAATGAAAAGGAATAATAATAATGATAACATATGTGTTATTTTCAAGAATTGTCCACATTTTTTAACTTACAACCCTCGCCCTTTTTAATTCAATTCCCCTCCTTGTTTTGAAAGTTCGTTTTGTGAATTCAAGATATTCCCGACCTTCACTATCCTGCTTCAAATCAACATCCTCCCACAACATTTGTTTGTGACACAAGGGATTTGCAAAAACAGGTATCTGGTTCATTTGGTGAAATGGCATGGCTTTCACGTTGTTATTTTTGGGTCAACAAAAACTCGTACAACAATTTTATGTCCTGAAAAACCTTTTTTACATTGTTTTGGTTCTCCTGAGTTTGAAATAATGCACCACTGTACACCAATTATGTAATATGTATATAACATATACTTCAGAAGTCTGTATATCACTTGCTTGATAACGGTGTTAGTATCTACGCCGAAACGTCGCATAAATTGCAATGAAGAAGTGGATATCCATAGAATACCTTCATTGTTCACAACGGGACCTTCACAACAAGTGTAGACATTAAGTCCAGTAACATCCGTGCTGCTTTGAGCGGGTGTGGGGCAATAAAATAATTAGCTCGGGAGGCCCCTTATTAAGGGAATATCCTTACCAGTTTTATGACCCAGGGTTTACTTCAGCGTAAACCCAAAGTAAACCATGGGAGTTTACTTGTCATAAACCGTCAGTAAACTATGGAGGTTTTCGTACAGTTTACGACAAGTAAACCAATCTTTTTCTTGCAGTGACAGCGTGCAATTTTCAAAACTGCGATCCAGTAAACTCGTTATTCCCGTCACAGGTGTTCACCACGTGTTTCGGTATAACTGAAATATATCACTCTTTGCATCACTACATTTAGCAAACTGTTAAAAAGATGCCACGAAAAAGTATCACAAATCAAATATTTGCAGCTGTTTGTCAAAACGAAGTATAATTTATCTCGTGAAACCTGAAAACTATTTTTTTTTTAAAAAGCTAATATCTGTAATGTCAACAGTATATACACTTTTTTGAACCTTTCTGTTTTTAAAATATATATTTACAACACATACATATACATTACAGTTGTTAAACACGCGCGTTGCCGAAAACTCGCAACTTTGCCATACAAGTTTGCCATACAAATATATTTTTAAAAACATCTGTCATTGTCTACAGTGTTCTCAAAAGCTCAAATAGTTTCATTTCACCTTCCAAGTGAATTAGACTGATGTAATTGTATTTAGAAGTATACGTGGTATGACTATAAAACAAAAAGTAAATGCAATCTTAAAGGGGGCTGGATAGCGCAGCGATTAGAAAATAGTGGACAGTGCAGAGGGGACAGCGTGTCAAGTTCAAAACTGCGACGCAGTAACCCCCTTATTCCTGTCACACGTATTCACCACGTGTTCCAGTATAACTAAAATATATTACGTTTTATTCGGATATATTGAAACTAGTTTTAATACATAGTTCAATATTTCTTAGATGTCAACTCCTGGTTTGATGGTAAGTTCACGACGTTTCGGGGCATATACTTGTTCCTTCATCACCTGATGAGTGAACTTACCAACAAACCAGGAATAGACATCCACGAAATCTTGAACTATGTACCACCACTTCTAAATGTACCTAAAATAAGTTGTTTCTTTACATTGTGAATCTGTTTCTTTGTGTCGCGTTCGTATCTAAAAAAGCGGAAATAGTACTGTCAGTAAATTATGGAGGTTTTATCACGGTTTACGACAAGTAAACTCACCCTTTTCTTGCAGTGACAGCGTGTACTTTTCAAAACTGCAACGCATTAAACTTGTTATTCCCGTCACAGGTGTTCAGCACATGTTTCGGTATAATTGAAATATATCAATTCTTGTAAACTCACCCTTTTCTTGCAGTGACAGCGTGTACTTTTCAAAACTGCAACACATTAAACTTGTTATTCCCGTCACAGGTGTTCAGCACGTGTTTCGGTATAATTGAAATATATCAATTCTTGTATCACTACGATTTAAAGTCGCATTTACCAACAACAACAACAAAATGTCGAGAAAAAATATCACAAATTGAATATTTGCAGCTGTTTGTCACAACGAAGTAAAATTCATCTCGTGAAGTCTGAAAACTATATATAAATATAAAAAGAGCTAAAATCTGTAATGTCAACAGTATATACAAAATATTAAACATTTCTGCTTTTAAAATATATATTTACAACACATACATATATATTACAGTTGTTAAACACCCGTTGCAGAAAACTTGCAACTTCAAGTTTGCCATCAAAATATATTTTAAAAACATCTGTCACTGTCTGTAGTGTTCTCAAACGTTCAAATAGTTTTATTTCACCTTCCAAGTGAATTAGACTGATGTAATTGTATTTAGAAGTATACGTATGATGACTATAAAACAAAAAATAAATGCAATCTTAGAGGGACGGGATAGCGCAGTGATTAGCGAGCTCAGCCACTGTTTAGAAAATAGTGGGCAGTGCAGAGGGGATAATTGGTTTAATGTTCTGACTCAAATATTATTTCAGGTAAATTTGGACATTTGAAGTACTAATAAGTATACTTGTTAAGGGCGAGAAAACTAATAAAAGTAAGTGTAACCAAAGAGGGGACGGGGTATGGCAGTGTACTTAACCATGGATCAGGAGGTCATGGGTTGTCAAATGGTTTCAATGTTATTTTTGTTTAAAGAAACTACATGCCATGCCAAAGACTGGGCGATATGTCAAGCTCCCTGTGGCCGAACGAGTCTGTTTTAACTGTAATGACTGTATCAAAGACGAAACCCATGTTTTACTGGGATGTCCTCTTTATAATGAAAAAAGACAAGTTTTACTGCAGAGATGTGCTGAAGTCTGGTCACAAAAACTAGTTACATTTTATATTGCACTGTGATAGCCTTTTTATGTGCCAACACATGTAAACTAATGTTAGATAAACGGGTGGAAATATTTTACAATTCCTAGCTATATAGTTAATGCTTAAAATGTATTCTCTATTTATACCTACTTATATTTTTATGCTTTTATATATTAGTGTATTTTAACAAGTTATATTTGAGTATACATTATTTTAACACACAGTCTCTCATAATAGAGGGGCTCGTGTATTTTATTGTATACTATGTTGTATTATTTTATAAATAGTCTGTCTGTCTGCCATGCTACGACTCAGTAATATTCAGTAATCATTTAAAACTCACAGGTTCCACTGCATCAAATAACCACAACAGTGATGCATGCTTTCTTCCTGCAATACACTTTGCTGCAAGTAACTTATGATTATACCTACGGTGGCAATATAAAAAACTGTCCAGACTTGTAGATTGAATATGTCACATCATCTTTAAAATATCATATTACGATTACCATACTATTTGGAAAATTAATATTTCAAGAATTTAATTTCTCGTGTCATATCACACTGGTGGGTGTATGTTTTCTACCAAATCTAAATTCATCATCTGGCACAGTTTGCAAGGTGTTGCACATTCCGGACACGTGTTATATGAGCTCAATGTAGTTTGCTAACAGAAATGTTAAATAAGTTTACATAAACTATTAGGTTATTTTAAACTTATATCATATTTGCTGCCCCACTAACGATTTTTTTCCCGCCATGAAGTATCATATTTCTCCATAAAGTATCATATTTCACTATGAAGTATCATATTTTGCTCTCAAGTATCATATTTCGCTATGAAGTATCATATTTCGCTCTGAAGTATCATATTTCGCCATGAAGTATCATATTTTGCCATGAAGTATCATATTTCGCCATTATGTATCATATTTCGCCATAAAGAATAATAGTTCACTATGAAGTACCATATTTCGCCATGAAGTATCATATTTCTCCAAGAAGTATCTTAATTCGCTATGAAGTATCATATTTCGCCATAAAGCATAATATTTAACTATGAAGTACCATAGTTTGCCATGAAGCATCATATTTTGTCAAGGAGTATCTTATTTCGCTATGAAGTATCATATTTTGCCATGAAGTATCATATTTCTCCAAGAAGTATCTTAATTTGCTATGAAGTATCATATTTTGCCATAAAGTATCATATTTCGCCAAGAAGTATCTTATTTCGCTATTAAGTACCATATTTCGCCATGAAGAATCATATTTTTTTATAAAGAACTACATTTCTTTAGGAAGTATCATATTTCGCCATGAAGTATTATATTTCGCTTTAAAATACAATATTTCGCCATGACGTATCATACTTCGCCATGAAGTATCATATTTCGCCATAAAGTATGATATTTCGACATGAAGTATCTTATTTTGCCATAATGTATAATATTTCGCCATAAAATATCATATTTCGCCATAAAATATCACATTTCACCATGAAGTACAATATTTCACCATGAAGTATCTTATTTCGCCGTGAAGTATTATATTTTGACATGGAGTACAATATTTCGCCATGAAGTACGATATTTTGTCAAGAAGTACAATATTTCGCCATTTAGTAACACATTTCGCCATGAAATTTCATATTTCGCCATGAAGTATCATATGTCACTATGAAGTACGGTATTTTGCTATGAAGTATTATATTTTGCTGTGAAGTATAATATTTTGCCATGAAGTATCATATTTGGCCATTAAGTACGATATTTCCTTATGCAGTATCATAGTTCGCCATGAAGTATTATATTTCGCCATGAATTATCATATTTCGCCATAAAGTACGATATTTCGCCATGAAGTACGATATTTCGCTATGAAGTATAATATTTCGCCATAAAGTATCATATTTCGCCATGAAGTTTCATATTTCGCCATGAAGTATCATATGTCACCATGAAGTACGATATTTCGCTATGAAGCATTATATTTCGCCATGAAGTATTATATTTCGCTATTAAGTATCATATTTCGCCATGAAGCATCATGTTTTGCAATGAAGTATTAAATTTCGCTATGAAGTATAAAATTTCGCCATGAAGTATCATATTTCGCGATGAAGTTTCATATTTCGCCATGAAGTATCATATGTCACCATGAAGTACGATATTTCGTTATGAAGCATCATATTTCGCCATGAAGTATTATATTTCGCTATGAAGTATCATATTTTGCCATGAAGCATCATATTCCGCCATGAAGTATTCAATTTCGCTATGAAGTATCATATTTCGCCATGAAGTACGATATTTCGCCATGAAGTACGATATTTAGCTATGAAGTTTCATATTTCGCCACGAAGTTTCATATTTCGCCATGAAGTTTCATATTTCGCCATAAAGTATCATATTTCACTATGAAGTACGATATTTCGCTTTCAAGTATCATATTTCGCAATGAAGTATTATCTTTCGCTATGAAGTATCATATTTCGCCATGAAGTATTATATTTCGCTATGAAGAACGATATTTTGCTATGAAGTATCATATTTCGCCATGAAGTATCTTATTGAATGAATGAATGAGTTTATTTTGTAAAGAAGTCACCGGCCAATTATACAAAGTACAGTATTGTGATACAAGTGAAAAATGGACAAAGCGCTGATTATTAGATAGACACCGGTTACACACACACGCACACACAACAGCAATATCCGTACAGGGTCGTGGTTGTAAATGACATGCTGTTGTAAATACTATATACTTAACCCTCTGGGTGTCGAATACTGCAATGATCCTGGGAAAACCACCGTGCGGAGTCCAACACAGCCCCTTAAAAGATTTCTTAGACACGTCGCCACACCATAGATCTCCCAGACCCCTGAATACACTGCACCCTTTAAGAGTCAAGAAAAGTGTTCATTTTCTTAAACGCAAGAAATACATAGTTTGCAAATCTTCTTAAAATATTACCGTTGCACTTGTACAATTGTTTTAACTTGTTAAGGTTTGGAAATGTATAATAATATCGAGGAAGTATGTGTTCTCTAAGATTTGAATAAAACGGACATTCTAGGCAAAAATGAAATTTAGTTTCCATGTATGGAACAATACAGAAGGGGCAGAGGCGTTCTGATCTTGGTATGTTAAGTCTTCTACCCTCTTCTATCAGTAAATTATGGCTACAACAGCTAAATAGAAGAAGTGTTACCCTATAGATAACTACATCAATATATTGGATTAATCTATCATAATCAAAATTGTCCTTGATAGAACGATAAAAGTCTAGTTTAGCATAAGGCTCAAGATTCTGTAAGCCGTTTAGCAAAGACGTTGTTAACTTACGACATTGTAAATATAAATCTTATAATATAATTGTAAGTAATTTTTTAACAATGTCCTGTGAAATTGTTTCTTATCATGGGCTTACGACTGTTGTAGCGCAGACATAGATTTGGAACCGGTGCCGAATGGCACCGGTTCTAAAGCAATGTTTGCGCTAGGACAGTCGTAAGCCAATGTTATAATTTAGTATTTAAGATTAATTTAACCTAAGATTGCTTTGAGAAACGGCTCCATAAAGTTTAAAGAAAGTCAGTCCATGGGTAAAAAGAGGTCAGCACATTCTCACGTACATCATACAACTGAGTCGATGATAGTGTCAGAATTAATTATTTCCCCTCGTTTTTGACACTTTTTCATTAATATCATGTGACACATCCTTGTATATGAATCATATATCGCGTAAAGTTATATCAAACCTTTTCATTCTTTGAACCACCAATCAGCATTTCTTAACAATGACAGGTACATATTTGTAAAAAGTATGTACAAAATGAAATAAAATATGAAGAGTTTTGTCGGGACCATTCAAAACCAATTAGAAAAAATAACCGATTTTAACTGTATATAAATAAACTACTACGTTTTGTGAAAGCAAAATGTGAAGTTCATTTTCCTGAATATTCTCAATTACTTTTTTTATCTCATAAATTTATTTCATAAGCCGTTGTAATCAGAAGACACTCCTTACGTTGAAATGACTTGCAAGAGGAGCTGACAAAATTCTCACGATCCCTGTACAACACAGATGTCAATTGCACAGTCGTGCGGACGTCGGAGAAGACAATCCCACCTGTCAATCTGATTGGTTATAGACAACGTGATATCGACACATCAATGTTCTCAGCTGATTTGGTATCTGCTAAGAGCACGAATTTGTTTGAAAACCGCTCACCTTTGTAAATGTACATTTTGGAGATGAGTGCTCATAGATAAACGAATTATGTTTGCATTCATAACCGATAAAAAGACTTGTTTTTATCAGATTGTTCCCACACATTAAACAATTATGATAAATGTGTGAATGTTTGCAGCTTGTTCTCTTTGAAAATATATTGTTAGAATATAATAATGATTCAACATTAACCCTTACCGTGCGGCATAGTTTGTGAAAAAGTTATCTTGAGTGGTGTGTTCCTGAAATTTTAAGGGTTTCACCTATCCCAATTAGTGTTTCACTCAACATCGCCGCCTGTCTGTCTATACGGCTCACGTAAATATCCGGGTCAGGCTCGTAAGCGTTAAACATCCTGATTTGTTAAACTTTGCTTTTTTGTGTCAGTGGTTTGTGTCCAACTGTTTAATCAAGGTTTTACAATCCAAAAATTGGTTAAAACTAACAAAAGTTTCATTGTAATTTAAAAAGTCAACGCAATGGAATAGTTTAATTTCATTGCTTGTGAAGACGGATTTTGAGATTTAATGCTCCTCAGATATGAAACTAAAAATATCACTGACAATATGTGACAAAACATGTCCCGCTCTATCGGTAGCACCCGCAACATTGAAAAATTCCATAAAAAATTATGTTTACAAAATCTAACTTTAATAATTAACATGATGGGTAATATTGCCATTTATTTATTTTATGTCATATATCTATGCACTTAATGACTCTTATAATATATTTTCACTTATGGAGCCTTATCATATCTTTTTCCTATTGAATGTTGATTTCTTTTGTAGGTGGGTGTATTGCAGGTGCTCAGCAGTACATACTCACCCTTCACGAAGACTGTCACCACTTGTCAGTGGTAAATGCCTGCAGCCTTTACATCTGCATTTTAACAAAATATTTCTCAGTTACAGATTCAGATCATTTCATGTCGTTGACGTCTTAAACTTAAATAGTTTTGAATCTGCATAATACGTAAGCATATCATTAACGTTTGTACTGCAGTGACCTGCAAATATCGGTCATATATATTTTGTATATACTTATATATATTTAATCTTTTGAGAGTTGAAATGAATTAAGTTGAACTAAAAGTAGTGCTGTTTAATGTTTGTTAAAAAGAGATTCTGGTCAATATTAATAAACTTATTTGTTGTACTTTGTTAACAGATAGCTCTTTTAACCAGATTACCACGAATAGGTTCTTCGCAGTCTTTGGTTAGACATACGACTTCCCACTGAGTGAACATTGAATCTGTGACCAGGACCAAGTTCATCAAAGCGATCTTAG
>JAULCD010248567.1:0-10316 GCA_032361085.1 Calliostoma canaliculatum
TTTAAACAGATTACCACAGGACATGTTTTCAACAGCCAATTTAAGTTGGGGACACTATTCCTGCACGGTGACTGGAGTGTTTTTTCTGACCATGTGGATAGGTTTTCAACAGCCTCCTTCAGTTGGAATCAAAAACTGAAATGAGCAAATGTTGTGCTCAGCACTTCAAGGGTTAAACAAAGAAACTACAACAATGTTGCAACCTCCTTGTGGATTGTCTCTGTTAACTCTTTATATCCCTGTATATAAAGGTTTAAAATATGTGGGCGTGAAGGTGGGTGAGTGAAATAAAGTTTTACATGGCTTTCAGCAATATTCCAGCTATATCGCCATGTGGTGTACAAGAGGCACACCGAGGGAGTAACATTTAAGAAAAAGAGAGTGTCAGAAAGAAAAGTTACAGCAAAAGATCCCCCTTGTTAAACGGCTTGTACATCATGCATGGGGCTACTGGGGTCCTATTCTTCCGTGTGTCCGAAAACACTCCCCGGAAACCCCACGGGGGTGGGCGTATGTGAAATTGATTTAAGAAGCAAACGAAAATAGAAAACTAGCAGGTGTAACTCTATGATAGTATGTGTCATTTTGGTGTTCATAATGGCAAAATCACATTCAAATTCAGATTAGTAGAATGGCATCACAAATATATATATATAAATATAATATAATGTTTAAAAGTTAAAAATCAGGCTAGTACATCTAAAACGCACCTGAAATGTTAGATAATACTTCGATTGAATATAACTGGAAATTCAAAGGTAGGTATAACAGTTCAGGGCCGAGTTCCTTAAAGCGTTCCTTAGTGCAATAATATAACATGGGCTTACCACTAAAGTTGCGTAAAGATTGCTTCGAAACCGGTGCCTATCCCAAGTAGGTCTATTTCGACAAAAAAATGACTATTTAACAGACACAATATGACCTTGACACTCGAAGGGTTACAGGATAGCCTAAAAATCAAAACCACTGTCTTATTCATGTTTGTGAACTCGTATCAGAAACACATTGTACACATCATGAAATAATAAAGTACTTCTAATATTAAAAAGTGCGCAAACTACTCAGTACAATTCAACGGTTTTGAATGTCAACTTTTTTGCATGTATGTTCATGACGTATTGGGGGTATATGCTTGCTCATTGTTTTCTTGATAATGTCCCTAAACGACATGAAATACGTACAAAATTGATATCCAAAAATCCCGAAATATGTCTTATCACTTTTAAATGTCCCTCAAACGATTTCTTAGTTCAAGGTAAACAAAACGATGACACTCAATAATATTACCTATAACCTTTGAGCAAATTGCTTTGAAAACAGAATAGAAATTGCTTCAACCATTGTGTATTCACTTAAACCTGCTCTATGACGATCTGTTCAAAACAGCTACTACAGTGTTTCTGTATTTACAAACAGGCTATTTACAATTGTTCAAGACGTAAATTATACTGGTGACTTAGTATGTAAATCAGCATATTGACAGCAGCAAATGTTTACTTAAACTCAAAGCCCTAAAGTTTTGTTACTTCTACGATATGATCTTCAGGTTTCCTTATGGATGGAAACCCATGACCAGTTGTAGTCTGTTCCTCAGCATTGGTGTGGTTAGCACCAGACCCAGTGGTCATATCATTATTGTCTCTGGTCGAAATGTCATTAGCTTTGTCGATCTCTTTACTTTGATTTTCATGGCTTCTGTCATCGCTTGTGTCTCTTTTTGTAATATCTAATTTATCATCATCAAAACCAGGATTAATAATGCCGTCACCGTCATTATCTTCTAAATAATATCTGTCCTTAACTTTAACAATCGGGCCGTCAGCAATCTTTAACAACTCTGTTGATACAATACTTATTTCCCGCTCAATAAGAACCCTACGCCTTACAGGCTGTGGTGTGGTGTCAATATCTTCGCTGATTACATGTTCTTCTGCGCATGCGCCGTTGGAGTGTGGTTTGGGAACAACGTTATTGACAGCCGGACTTTTCCCCCATGACTGTAGTTCAGAGGTTCCAAACGATGCAAATACAGTCACCCCAAATACATACAAAGCCGCTATCATGAAGAAAACAATTCTCCATTGTTCCAGAGTGCCCTGAAGTACACAAGGAGAACCGACATGAGAAACAAGGGTTTTGGTGATGTTGGTGTTGTTAGTAGTTAGTAGTTGGGATTTTGTTGGTGGTGTTCGTGTTGTTATGGTGGTTGTTATTAGCTGTTGTTGTTGTTGGTGGTGTTGACAATATGTTTGTGATGTCAGTGTTGGTGATGTTTTGGAGTTATTTCATAAGAGGTGGTGGTTTCATTCTTTGTGTTGTTGTGGTATTTTATTTGGTATTCGTACACCGTGTTAGTTTTGAAAAGATGTGAGGCAATTACTGAATGCTGATATTATCAATATAAATATGACTACACATACATTTTCTGTTATTTGCTAATTACATTTATATACATCAAGTTATATGTTACTATTTGACATAGTTAAGATTACAGTATCTAAAAATGTAAATATTTTATTACTTTGCGTGGTTCAGTCCCGTTGTGTCTAAATGACATAAAAAAATCACGATTTGTTATATTTACACAGATGTTTAAGATGTTTATGTGGCTTTTTATAAGTGTTGAATTATATTAGCAATAATACAAGAATTAACTTTATTGTGTATATTTCAGAAATATAAATTACTTACATCTTTGGTCATTTCAGACACTAATATTGGAGCGAAAATGGCCAGGAAACCCCCAAATCCATTGAAAATACCAACTGTAACACCAGCCAGGCTGTAATAAAAAATATAATATCACAAATTTATATCTAAATCAAATACCGAAAACAATAATTTTATTCAATTAATTTATCTTGTTATATATTCACAAACATTTTTGTAGGGCTGTCGCAGTGTTTTTACTATCGTAAATAAACCACAAACATGTGGTATCAGTATAAACAGGCGGATATGGATTGGATAATGAAGACAACTGGAACAAATGTATATAAATTATTCAGCGGATTTCCATTGTTTGGATGATAAGTCCTTTAGAAATCTCATCAAACCAATAGGAATTTGCTGACTAATTTATATAACTTTTTTCATAGAGATGCACAAAAGTGGTAGATGTAGATCATCAAGTGGAGACAACTCTTCACCTTGGTGCCATGTCAAGAGGGACAATGGCGGAGCTGGACATAGAACAGGATTGAAAAAACATGGTGACGATGAAGAGAACAACTGCTATCATACGATCCTCCTCACCCACAAAACCAATACCACATGTTATCACCGCACAAGACAGAAAACCTGCAAAAACACAAGTAGTATAGTTATTGATGACACCGAACAAACAAAACACCAAAACAAAATCATTTTAAATACACCATTACTAGGGAAAATGTGTAGAAGTTATTGAGAGGATTTCCATTGGTTAGATGAGATTTCCTCAGGAAATCACATCAAATCAATGGATATCGGCTGAATAATTTCTATACTTTTTCCCAGTGTATTCAGAATAAATTGTGATTTTTGGGCAGAAACAGACGTGGTGTAGCTAAAACAGGCAAGTTAGTTAATAAGTATAACAATCTTCGTGCATTTATGTACAAGAAAAGGGTATACTATAAAACACAGAAGAAACATGAAAATAAGTAAACAAAGGAATTGATGTTTATATCAATGTCAGCTCTTCTAACATTAGTTTAATTAAAGACTACATACTTGTATTAAACCCAAATTGAAAATTGAAAATTGATATTAATGAAGTCGGTGATATATTTTTTTCATGATAATGCACACTCATTACGTTTTCGCTGAATTTATATAAACACCTGTCCAATTGTCATAACTCTCATTTAGCAAGTAAACACATATTCACTTTAAGTGCTTGAAAACGATACAAGAATTTGTATCGAAACGTCGCCCATAGTTGTTTTTCTGAAGATTTTGAAATTAAAGAGATATGATGGACTCCAATGATTTGTTGTTGCTTTTAGTAATGATTTTTAAAAATAGTTGTATCGTTTCGTATCGAGATACGTATCGTATCGTGTTCTGTGTATCGAGATACGTATCGTATCGTGGCATAAGTGTATCGTTGCACCTCTAGTTGATCATGACACACCGTCATGCTTTTCTGCATATCCATGCTGAATTTAATGATAATCAAACCAATAGAATAAAATTTATGAGCCGGACAGGACTCCTTACAGTTTTTGTAAAAATTCACCACTCTTTGCCTCAGAACACAAAATTTACAAAATTATATTCAAAAGTGATTAACATGACACATTATTATACCCTTCTACATTTTAACACCAAATGTGATCAAAATCAGACAATTAGTTGCAAAGTTATGAGCCGGACAGGACACTGAACTTGTCTTTTTTAAATGGTCACTTTTCGTCCAAAATCGGCACAATAACCAAACATTTTACAAAAATTAATTCAAAATTGATTAATATGACACGTTATTATATCCTTCCACATCTCCACACCACATTTGATCAAAATCGGACAATTAGTTATGAGCCGGACAAGCCCTTTTATTAATGAGAAAACATTTAAGGTACATCCGTATGACTCTTATAGGGGTTATGTCTACGTACTTAGGCAAAGGTCCTATCCTAGTCAATATTTCGCCATAAGCACTACACACCCCAATTGAATAAAACAACAATACTTACGGAGGCAGGTTGAAAAGTTCTAAGCGTAAATGTATAAGGCCCGTCGATGGCTTTCATTTATTTACCCTTTCAGATTTACACACTTTTGACATCGATAATACAAGGTCTGGATGCCGTTCAAGAAGATTTTTTACCCGAAAAAAATAATTTACAGCGGAAATTCAACATCCTTACTAACAAAACCTACCGGCTAGTTCTGTGCACTTTCCAAAGAAAAACAATTTAATTAACCGAATGACACCGTTTAGGACGTCGTAAAGTTATGACGTCTTCGTACAACGGGGCCCTGGTTATCCTACTAAATGTAATTCGTCAGTAAATCAATCTTTGTGGTGGACATACTTGAGAGGAATACGCTATAATGTCTTCAAATCTCTGTTTCATCACATAACTGATAACTAATAGTGCCACACTCGTAAATCGTGACTTATTAAAGAAATTATATAGTTATTATGTCATTTGTCCGTTAAGTTATGTTTACAAAGGAAATGCCAAAATGTGTGACAAACTGTGCACTTTCCAATGACATTTTATGTCACTGGTCCAAAGGATTTTTTTTACAAATGCCAAAATTGTTGTAAATTATGCACTTTTTAAAGTGATCAGTTCAACAAGATTTGTGCATCTATCACTAGAAAAAAATGTGTAGAAATTATTCTACGGTTTTCCATGGGTTTGATGAGATTTTCAACGGAAATCTCATCAAGCCCGTAGAAAACCGCTAAATAATTTCTATACATTTTTTTTAGTGTATGAACCAATGTGACATAGTGAAAGTAAACATGCTTCAAATCAAATAGTTCACAATCTAAATTCCAGACTATACGAACATTTTATTTAGGATAAAAATAAATCACAATTCCTTCTCGCCTTCCCATAATGTCTTACTAAGCTACAAAAATGTAGTCATTCATAACGATTGTCGACCTTAGTACGATAACCAACTAAAATGTTAATTAGTCAGTTTAGTTTGTGTTATGGTAAACACTTTGAAGCATTCACTGCTATGTCTGATCGCTAATTAACATGGTGGGTACTGCAACCGTTTTTTAGTCAACTTTTCTTCCTTTTATTTTATGTCACATTAAGTGACTTTGCCACAAAACCATGTCCCTGGGCCACTGTGTTCTGTTTACAAAACTTCACTTTTCAAAACCAATTTTCTTCCATCGTTTGTGAAACTAAACTTTTAGTAAATGTTTTAGGTAGATTGGACCACCCTGATATTCTAATTTTGTTTTGTTTTCAATTTGTTTCGTATCTTGTCAATATTATAGCTAACGATCACAGTTTGGTTTTGTTTGCTAATCTCCTAGTTTTCCCAATGAAAGTATACCTGAGGCCTGGATTATCTTCCTATTGGCCGTGTTACTGACGTTCCTCTTGGTCAACTGGCCGGCTAGGGTGCTCCAGAAGATGACCCCAATAAGTCGAGAAGCATAAGGAACAGACGAAACAATGGCGTTCTGAAAATTATTAGAAATTGTGTTTAATATTTAAATTACTTGTGAACTTAAGCCATGCTAAATCTTTCTAAAAAGTCACCACATCTGATGTTTCTACTGAAATGTATTAAAGTTTTAATACAGTTCTTGGAGTAAGCTAGTCTGTAAGATCTTTTTTAATCATTACAGTCAGGCCTCGTAAATGCAAATACCGGTAATCTGATTCCTGCAACGTCCGAACAGACTCAAGCTGTAACCAATCTTGTTTACAAAACAATGTGTATTTATTAATCCGATGCTTCCGTCTCCGACTTCGAACGTCAATTATCTGCAACGAATCAGCTAATTGTACTTGATTTCGCGGCAGTAATCTGATTGTTGAATCGGCATGGCGACCAAATTGCCTAACAATAGCGGGACTCATTATCGGTAAACTGATTAAGTAATCTACTCCTGGCAATGTTTCTGATTCTAGGCTTACGATTGTCGTAGTGCAGAAATCGATTTGAAATCAAGTACAAAGCGATCTCTGCACTATGACAGTTGTAAGTCAATGTTAGCTATGTTAGTCATTTTAGCTAGCCTAAGATCGTTTTGAAGAACGGGGACCTGGATTCATTTCAGCAAACTGATCATTTCACTATTCAAACGATTTTAACGAAAAACGACACCGTTCGCGATTACGAGGTGTGACTGTACTTCTTTATTAGTATGAGCACAACGTTTCGGAGTGTATTCTTCCTCCTTCATCATCAGGTGAAATGTTACCATGCACCTGATAAAGGAGTACGAACATCTTCATGTCAATAAAGAAGATGTCATCCATTTAAAATATAAGACTTATGTTCTGTACTTCTAATGACCCTTTAAAAATCTAGTAATGTTTATTTCCAACATTACAATATCTCACCAGTTCTATAGGGAATCTCAGTACATCTCTCATATATTTAGGAAGAAATGTGAAGAAAACGCTTGAACACCACAAGTGAACAGTCTGCACGGTAATAAAGGCCCAGATGGGACGAGACTTCATAATCTCCTTGTATGGAATAGCTGTGCTCTGCAACAAACATAGAGAGACGATTATGTATTCACAAAACAAAGAACATTCACAACTTCGCAATAGTAAAGATAAACATTTTGCTTGGACTTCCTTTAAGTTAGGATACGAATTATGACAGCCTTTAACTTCGTTTTGTTCACTTAAAAATGTATAGACATTATTCAGCGGATTTCCTTCTGTTTGATAGACTTCCTGAAACCTTTTGGGATCTGCAATACTGCAATACGTTTAGCATATAGTTTCTTCCGTTTTTTAAATAAATATCCTCGAATTACCTGTACCCCAAATTGGTCCTACTGTACAAATTCGTTTGGCAAAATCTCTATGTACTGTACAAACTGACAACAAGTTAAACAATTTAATAATGAAATTGACACAATATCACACACAACCCACGCCGCATTTAACACACGTCACATGGTTAGTATTAAAACTGGACTTACGCTGTCTGGTTTTGATTTCATGTTATCTCGGATGTACGTCTTCTCTTCCTCTGTGACCCACTTGTGTTCTTCTGGAGAGTTTGCAGCTAGGGTCCACCACACACAACACCAAATTAAATTCGTCGTACCTGGAATTAGTACTTAACCCTTACTGTGCGGCTCACGTGAATATCCGGGTCAGGCTACTAGCCTGACCCGGATATTTTCGTAAGCCGCATGGACAGACAGGCGGCAATGTAGAGTAAGGCTATATTTAGGAAAGGCAAACTCTTAAAAATTCCTGCACACGCCACTCAGGGTATCATTTCTAAAATTGTACCGCATGGTAAGGGTTAAAGTCACTGTTACTCATGATATGAAGGAACCATTCAAGAATGTGTCGGACATAACCGTCACATCGAGAACCGACAACATTACTATACAGCTGGTATACTTCGATCGCGGTTGAAGAGTTAACAATTGTTGTAACCTAATAATCATTCTGTGCAAGCAACTCTTAAAGGATCATTTTGTGCAATGGCCATATTTTTTTTTAGCTATGTGTTAAACTTTGCTAATCAGTAACTTTTTTAAAAGTTTGACAATTTAAATAGGGCCAGTTTTTTAGGTGGGGTTTGCAGTTGACAGTGAATTGTCAAACTTACCAAATACATAGAATACAAAAGGCCAACCGTTATCAAATGGAATAGTGCACAGAAAACCAGAACCAAAAGAGGACAATAAGGTTCCGACGTTGATACCTGAAAAACAAGTAAAGTTTCAGAAATAACCACTTTTGCCGAGGTTTTTTAATTTGTAATTTGTTTCTTTCTATATTTTTGTAGAATTTAGACGATAAATGACCAAATGAGGAATAATATATTTATTTGTTAATTGTGTAAGGTGTAAAGCTTTGTAACATGCATTTTTTAAACTATTACTCTGTATATTTCTTAGGGACATTTACAAGTGGTGGTACATCGTGAACGTACGAACAAACCAGAAGTTGACATCTAAGAAATCTTGAACTATATTACTCTGTAAGGAAGTTGCTGACAAATTCAGTCGATACTGAAGGAGGTTATTACAACGTTTAGGATATACAAATAATTTATATTATTTGGTTGCCAATTAAATAATCTGCTCTTACTAACATCAGGACATATATTTAATAATTAAGAAATATAAGGACTGTACAGTATCACAAGTGTACAGGTAAACTGCAATACTAATTAACGCAAAAACGTATTAGATGTGATGGTATCGGACAATAGCAACACTTCCGGGACAAACATTCTTGCGCGCCACCTACCGGATTAGTAAAGCTAGGTTCCCTATTGCGTTCCCCATTAACACTTACCGTTCAACTGTGAGCCGCATGGTAAGGGTTAACGGTTATAACCAGAACCTACCTGACTGAGCCCAGGAGGCAATCTGAACCTTCTCATTGTCAGGTGCCCAGGTTCCCCACATCGCATGTGCTCCAGGGAATATGGCACCCTGGTAAATACACATGTGGATGTCATTAGTTAATTCTGGCATAATATATTATTGGTAATTAATCATGCATTTTACTGTTTTCTGCATATATCCTACTGGGAAAAAAAACAGGTAGAATGTTCTTCTCAATTTTATAACCAACCCTTTTTGGCATTACATTACAAATATACTACAAAAAAAGAACTAACATTTTAAAATGATATTCCACCATGAATTGTTATTACACATAGCAAGAAAATTAAACTACAATTATAAGGCACACATTTGGTCAGAATGGGTAAAATCAGAGCTAAGGGTAATTACAGTGGAGTTTTTACATTACATCTGGACAAATAATGAACATTATTTGAAAATTTGTCAATTGTACAGGTGATGAGGTTGGCAATAACAGGTGACACCAACACATGCTCGTTAACGAATAACACATGCATAATGTCAATTAGAAGCACGGAATTGTCTGTAAGGTAGCATGCCACTCTGCCTGGAGATATTGGGCCAATACTTAAGGATTACCAGGTTGTCTGTGATTGTCTGTCTGGCCCCTTACAACCATGTCAGTCGAATATGCTGCAAGTTTATTATATTGATGTAGCCTAGCATTATCTTCCTAATGAGTTAGACAGCTTCAATATGACAAACAGTTTGAATAACTGAAGGACTGACAGACTTATCTGATAGTGGTCTCATGTGGTTTCACACGAACATAAATACATATACACTATTCAGCGATTTTTTATTAATTCGATGAGATTTACTTTGGAAATCTCATCATTCTAATGGAAATCCGCTAAATAATGTCTGTAATTTGGTCTATTGTTTAAGATTGAAGCTGTGTGGTAAACGGAAATGTAATATTGTACACAGGATCCCTCCGCCGCAAATGTGACTGTTCACGTTGACATTAACAAATCAACATCCATGAAATGCTGAACTATAACAAATGTTGCTCTCAGCATTACAAACGTTAACATTTTCATCAACATTAGAGTTATGCACTTACTGAAAAACATCCGATAACAACCCTCATTGCAATCAGCACGTACATATGCATCCGGGCACCAAAAGGGGTGAGGATATTCATCACTGACGCAATTGTTAAACTTATTCCTACAATTTTCTTTGCTCCAAACTTTTTGGACAGAATCCCACTTATACCTGGCGCCAAGAAACCGAAATATAAAGTAGATGATAGGATGATTCCTTGTTC
>JAULCD010248678.1:0-10316 GCA_032361085.1 Calliostoma canaliculatum
TTTCAATACTATAGCATATATGGGGTTATCGTAGTGTAGCGTAAGTTAGTGCTATTTAATGAAGCACTACAAAGTCGGTCTTTATGTGTTAAACATGAGGAACCACAGCGCCAGTAAACTTAGGTATCGTTTGGAAACATCAGGTGGTAGATTTGTAGATGACATTTTATCACAACTATTATTTTATTATTTCGTAATACTAACTATAATTAATCAACTAATAAAAACTATTCTGTAAACGAACCTCGTTAATTGTAAAATAAATATATGAAAATATATCACTAAAAATTTGGTTATAGTTAAGAAAAAAAGCAATATTGTGACTGCACAAACTATCTCTATGTTAACTTCTGGGAGTTGTTTTAAAACAAATTACCACATGATATGTTTTCAAGAGCTTATTTTGATTGGGCTTTTGATTCTGAAATTGACATAAGTTGCACTAGCGTTCTGTAGGAGTTAACATTTGTTTATACACAGCTTCATAAGTAGACTGTTATTCATTTTGGCAGGGAAGCTTTTTAAAACAAAGATAGGTTTCCAACCACCATTTGCACTTTTGACACGTAAACCGACATGTTAACATCACCGGCTCTCACGTCCTTAAACAATCCATGGCCCCATTTTACGAAGACGTCATAACATTACGACGTCCTAAACAATGTCACTCGGTTAATGGATTTGGTCCACAAATACAAAAAAATCATTGTAAGGTGTGAACTGTCAAAAAAACACTTGTCCACACCTTACAATGTTTGATTTTTTGCATTTGTAGACCAAATCCATTAACCGAATGACATGGTTTAGGACGTCGTAAAGTTATGACGTCTTCATAAATCGGGGACCTGAATACTTGTAATGTATTCTATGACATGAAAACATACACAGCTTATGCCGAGGAAACATCAAAGACAAACGGTAAGGGAAGTTGTCTCTTGCTGCAGGAAGTGTTATTTCTTACATATAATTTCCTATCAGCTTCCGTCTCTAGGCTACGCCATCTGTGGAGAGTACCCTCTGCTCTTTGACCTTCTGCCAGATGATGAAGACATGGCTTTGCCCTCTCTACCTTTTAACCTGGGCCCCGTTCCTCAAAGCGATCTTAGTGTTATGAAGATCGTAAGTGATTTTTGTAATTTCTGTCCTGTGGAATTGTTTTTTATCATTGGCTTACGACTGTCTTAGCGCAGAAACCGATTTGGAAACGGTGCCGAATGGCACCGGTTCCAAAGCGATATCTGCGCTACAACAGTCATAAGCCAATATTATATGTAAGCACTTACCAATTTAGTCTAAAATCGTGTTGAGGAACCCGGTTTTGGTAGAGAAAAGTTTAGATTTATCCCAGTGTTTTAGCAACACAATGAGGCTAGGGGTAAATCGAAAGGTTTCTGGCAAAGACGTGTTGCTAAAAACAACTTTAAGCAACACGTCTATATGTTTTGCCAATAAAACTATTTTGACTGTACATTTCAGTAAAGGAACTCGTTGACTCGCCCCATATTGCATGTGCTAATAAGGAACTCGTTGACCAACCCAAGATTGCATGTGCTAACAAGGAACTTATTTTGGCTATCCTTAGAATCAACGTGTTACTAACGAACTCCTGACTAACCTATGAGGCAGCGGCTTACCAAAAGGACTCCTTTGACTAAACCTAGATTTAGCATGTTTTTTAAGAATATCTTTAAGCAACACTAGAGACAGTGTGATACAAAAGAACCCCTTTGATCAAAACTAGGTTTACCGTGTGTTTAAAGAACCCTTTTGACTAACCTGTGACTCATCTGCACTGTTTTAGTAAAGAAATCATTTGTTTTATCCCTGACACACATATACTGTTTTATTAAGGTGACTCATTTCAACCCCATACTCGTCTATACTGTTTTATTAAAGAAATCCTTTGACTTACCCCTGACCAAACAGTACTTTTATAAAGAAATCCTTTGTATTACCGACTCATTAACACGGTTTTATTGAAGAAATTCATTGACTTACCCCTGACCAAACACTATTATTTTACCACACAATCATTTGAAATACCCCTGACTCGTCTATACTGTAATATTAAAGAACCCTTGGATCTACTCCTAATACATTTATACTGTTCTATTACAGAAATTTTTTGTCTAGTCCTAACTATATACAGTTTTATTACAGAAACCCTTCGTCTAGTCTATATATATACGGTTTTATTGAAGAAACACTTGGACCTACCCAGACTCCACAGCAAACTCTTTGTCCAACCCCAGACTTGACGTTTAACCCTTAAATAAGCAACACCTCATTCTGTCTCTCACCTTCACCCTGCCGTTCCTTCTGAAACAAAAAGTCCCTCTTTAATCTGCTTCAGTTGCCACATGTTACCCTTTCAGTGATCCAACAACTCCGCCCCTCCTTAGCCGAACCCCCGCTCCCCAAAGCAATGGCGGCGAGCAGGTAATGTCATGGTATTTTGCATCATATAAAATGTCTGTTACATGAGGAAGGGGTTGTGGTAGCCTTACTTCGGTGCTTTAACATGGGACACACCCATGTTCAAATTAATCTTTAACTCTTACAGTGCCAAACTGATTTCAGTAAGACTTATACCCGTGTCCATTTTCTTCTATTGAAAACCCATCCTGCTGGACCTCAAACAACTATTACAGCCTATTTAGAATGGAATTTGAACAACGAGTTGACAAATGCTGTTCTTGGCATTCCCAGGGTTAAGATAAATTGGATCGGTTTAGGTTTGGGTTTTGATGTTTGAGAAAAATACAATTATTTAATGTCGTACACATTGCAATAAAGAAGTTGGTATCCATAAAATATCTCGCTTGTTCATCTTACCAAATTTTAAAATGCTGCTCAAACAAGTTCCGTAATTAGTGTGAACTATGCACTTTCAAATGAAAACCAAGTAATGCAAAGAATACAACGATTTTGGCATTTTGTCAATTTTAACCTACACTAGTCCATTCATTGCAAAAAAGATTAAGTACTTCATCAATGGTTTTAGTTTACAAATACCAAACTTGATGTAAACTGTGCATTTTCAAAAGGAAAGCTTGTTCTCAACGATTTTAGCATTTACAAACTTAACCTGTTGGCCCATTGACTGTTAATCATATGCAGACTTAGCTAGTCTAGGATTATGGTGACTGAGTTCGTTCCCAGACCGAGGCTACGTCTGCGAGTGACGTCGTCTGCTCGGCTTAGCAGGCAGCCATAACAAAACAGTTTACATATGGCGGGTGTCTGATGTCAGAGCAGCTGATGGTTTTGTCTGGTCACGATTCCTTCAGGACAGTCGCCCATCTTACAATATAGCAAACGCTGGACGCCTGGATTTAGGTTACAAATGTTAAAACTGACGTAAACTTAACTTTCAAAAAAAATATTTTGCACGGCACGCATGGGTTCGATTTAGAAAATGTCAAAAATCGTTTTAAACTGTGAACTTTCTAAAGAGTAATTTGTTTATACGGGAATATTAGTAAAGTTTTTATGTGCAAAACTCGGTGTATTTACTGAAGAAAAAATGTTTACACTTTATTAACGCGCATGTGTTCCGTTCACAAGTGATAAGGCTCGGTGCAATCTTTGTGTTTTCCAAAGAATAAATAAAAATAACAGTTCACAGCGATTTAATTTTTTTCATGAACCTTGTTGTTCTTTGGTACTTTTATCATTTACATTACTTTTGGTATTTGTAAACTAATCATTTGTCCCATGTTATTAATATTGCTACAGAGTGTAAGTGACAGCAATACATAAGTATTATATGTCAGTATCAGTTAACCCTTTCAGTGCCAAGCTCAACATTTGTCCATTTTATTTTTTCAAATTCAAACCTAAATAGGCTGTTGAAAACCTATTTACCAGGACAGGTATTCACAGTTGTAAGTCTAAAAGTCATTTCGCACTCTAAGAACTAGCGTTAAGTTGTGTATATTGTTTTCCAAAATGTTAAAGTTTATTCCATACGATTCATGTTAATAGTGTGAAGTCTGTACCTGACAATGAAATTAAATGTATGGATCTCGTTAAAGTTAGGTAATATGTATCATGATGGACGAGTACTAATATCATAATGACAATGAGAAAATACGTTAATCATTAGTTTTACAGGAATAACATTTGCAATGCATTAAATTATTTTAAGTGATTTTAGACATATCTGTTGTGACCGGGTTTTTTCATAAACATTGTGAATCCTTTAGGTGTCGCAAAGGAACTTATTATTTAGAATTGTACAAATAACCATGTCATGTTTATAACAATGTAAATGTGAACTTTAGTGCTATATAAAAAATAAACTATCATCTTAAAATTGACAAACCATGACATGTGTTGCGACTTTCAACTGATTGTTTTGACCGTCGGACAGTGTACATTAACTGGTAGAGATGTCATCAATCTTGAAGCATCAAAGTCCGAACGCATGTTTGACAGGGGGAGATAATCGCCTCTGCCTGCATACCGCTAGTGGCTAAGTGTTTGCGCGTAAAGTGGATCGCACGTGGTGAGGTCCAAACCATTATGTTGAAGAATGCCAGAAGGTAGAGACATAAGTTGTCTCATGCTTCAAGTCAAGGAGGGACCAAGTGCCTTCTTTCTCTGATCTCCCTGATCTCACTCGCCAGCTGCTCGGAGATTGGTCCCACTCTTTGAAACTCTCGTATGCTACGACATCATAACTATCATCTTAGCGCTCTCGTTACGAGACATTCCCCGACAAGAAAGCTAAGATATACTTGAGGACGCATCATCCTTACAAGAAATACCCACACGAGACCTCGTTACGAGATCGCTAAGATGAACAATAAGATGTCTTAGCCTCACAAAAGATTAAAAGATAAGAAAGTTAAGATGCAAATTGGAATGTAGAGTTTTCGGACAAGAGAACTAAGATGAACAACTTCGCGTTCCCTTCAATGTTATAAGAGCGCAAATATGAAAGTTAAAATGTCTCAGCCTTACGAGAGCTTTATAAAGGAAAGGGTTGATGCTAGTATGAATGTTAAGGTGCCTTAACCTTACTGGGTACCGTTTCACAAAGCCGTCGTAAATTACAACCTCGAAAACCATGTCACTGAGCCAATGGTCGTTATAAGGTCGTAAATTTACGATGGCTTTTGGCTGGATTACATGGTTTACGACGTCGTAAATTTACGATGGCCTTTGGCTGGATTGCATGGTTTACGAAGTCGTAAATTTACGATGACTTTGTGAAACGGCACCCTGGAGTTTAATGAAACTGGGAATTGGTCGGGATAGACTCAGGCACGCGGAAAAATTAACAAACAGATGGACACGCAGGTCGACTGACAGACTGACGGACAGGCCAACTGAACTAACAAACTGAAGGAACATGTAGACAATCAAATCAAAAACTATGGGGAGGGAGATGAAGTGGTTAATGAAGGCATTTACAAGTTGACGAACGAACACTATCACAGAAAGGGTGGTGTTCTGGAAAACATATTGTGTACAAAAATAACACACAGACATATTGAGAGACAGACGTTTTAAAAACCAGGAAAACGGCACTGTGTTGTTGGGTTTTGTTTACAAATGCTGTTGAAAACTGTACAATAACAGCAATTTGGCATTTGCAAAATAAACCTATTTTGAACAGACATATTGAAAAACATCGGAAGGACAGACAGACGGAAATACAAAAAGTAAGACATATAGTAATAAATAAACAAACGAAAAGTGAGAACATCGGACGGACGATGAAAGACAGACACAGAGACATAATGACATACAGAAATTTGGAAAAGCAGGGTGAAAGACGTAATGATAAACAGACTTGCCGAAAGACAAACTGACATATAACCTTAGACTATTTATGGGTGGACAATACGCATAAACCCAGCTATACCAGATGTAGACTAACGGATAATTACCGCACATAAAGCTTTTTTTACACAACATGGCCTTGAATATCTTTTCTTTTTGCTCATTTAGTACAAATTAAGATCTTCAATAATAGTACATGGACATCACGCTCAAAGGTGAAGGCCGCCCGGAACATCCGCAGCATCAATGTAAAACGGCTCAAGATGACTGTTTAATAGCTTAGCTCTTTAAGTGCTGAGCTCAACATTTGCTCATTTTATTCTAAATTCCAACCAAAATAAGCTGTTGAAAACCTATCCTGTGGTAATGTGTTTCAAAGAGCTCCCACAGGAGCTTTTTAAAACACATGACCACAGGATAGGTTTTCAACAGCATAAGTTGGTCACAGTTTGAAGACCTACTGGAACCATTTCAGCACTATAAGGGTTAGCTAACCTCATCATGTCTGTTTGGCCGACCTAGATTAGCAGCAATAGTACGACGCTATCATTGCGTGTACATACCTGGGTGCGCTTTCACAAAACCGTCATAAGTTTACGAAGTTGTAAACCATTTCTTTGAGCTTATAGAAGACATAAACTATGTCAGTGGGGTTGTGTTTACAAATTCCAAACACGTTGTAAAGTATGCACAGTGCAAAGAAAGATAACAGTGCACAATTTACAACGATATTTGGGCATTGGTTTAATCTAACCCAATGGTCCACCGACATGATGTACGACGCCCTAAGTTTACAATGGTTTTGTGGAACAGCACATTGGCTAAAGTCTAGTAACACTGAACCAAGGGTTGTAAACTAGGGCTGAGTATTTCTCTACATTTTGTATTGCGATACATTGCGATACACTTTTATATATTGCAATACATATTGCAATATATCGCGAAAGAAAAAGACTTGGCTGTTAACCGTTTAATATTTGTCATATTTATGCGTCCAAATTCCATTCTAAATTGACTATTGAAAACCTATCCTGTGATAATTTGGATAATATCGGAGTTCTTTTACACAAATTATCACAGGATAGGTTTTCAACAGCACAAGTTAGTTACATTTTTATGTCAGACTAAAATTAATTCGGCATTGTATCGTTTAATGTATGATTTTCATTTTATGAAAATGAAAATATAAGATAATGTTTTTAATAAATGTACCAGTACATCATAAACGTATCGGGATACGTACCTGTTTCCGTTCGTATTGCGGTTTACCGGTATACCGGCATTACCGCGCTGCCCTATTATTCTAAAAGAATAGAATATTTTTTTTCTTGGAAAAGTCACCGTTTAGGCATTTTAATCGAATTTTTTTATTTTTGGAAAGGGTACAGTTTACAAATGTTTTGGTATTTATAAACCAAACTTCTTTTTAAAGGGCCCAGTTTGCAACTGTTTAGGTTTAGGGCACATTTTATAATGGTTTTTGCATTTGTAAACAGAACCCATTGCACCAGTGTAGGAATCCTTGGTTCTGGCTCTGCAGCAGAAACATGTGTTGATAAACATTGGCCGATAGGAGGCGCTTCAACTCGGGGCAATAGGTAGAAGAGATTCTTTGATCCACAAAGAAGTTTTAGTTGTATTTACTTTGTCGTATAAATGTTTTCCTGAGAAACCTCGAGGGCAGTGTAATTTGTTTCCCTGGGGTAATTGTTAAATATATTGATAGAGTAAATCTGCTCTACCACATTGTTACGTTGAGTGTTTTTATAACATATATTGGTTACATTTGTTTACTTTTCAATTAATGCTCTTTAAAAAAATATGTTTTTGAAGAATACAATATGCTGACGCTCGTATTATACAACTTAACTCAAACTTTGAAAGTTTTCATGGTCGTAACCCTTTTGTACAAATAAATGCAAAGGAAAAGGTTATCACCCATATGACAGACAATATTATTCATGTGTCGATTGAAGTTCAGTTATGATAATTTCAAATTTTAATATGACTTAAACTGGGGTCTCTTTAATCTGTTAGAAAACTATCCAAAATAATATATGACAAGACTTTTATGGATGTCAACTTCTTCTTTTTTATTGCGTACACAACGTTATGTTGTGTACGTTATGTTGTGTACGTTATGTTGTGTACGCATTAAAAAAGAAGAAGTTGTCATTCATAACAGTCTTGTCATATATTTAAACACCAACTTCTTAATTAATGCCTTTTAAGAATATTATCCAAACTAAACTGTTTAAAAGAACTTTTTGTCAACGGATTCCGCATGTTGATTTCCGCGATTCGCGATGTATGTCCGCTGATCTGCGAAACATTTCCTCTGAGTTACCTGAGCAAATGATGCAGCTGGTTTTACCACAAGGCGAAATATTGCAAAGGTCACTCTAAAGATACTTTAGCTTTCTATAACCTAGCCCTTGTCGAGATTGTCATCAGATTCAGTTGATTTCCTCGATTCGCAATGTGTGTTGTTTGACCTGCAAAACATTTCCGCCATGTTACTTTAGCGAATGAATCAGCTTGCGCTGAATGGGTTAAGACAGTCGTGTTACCACACAACGAAATACTGCAAGGACCACACTAATATTATTTTCTGTTTGTAAAGCCGAACCGTGTTTTCGTCAGATTCCGTTGATTTCCGCAATTCCCGATGTATGTCGGCTGATCGGCAAAATATTCCCATCTTTGTGAACAATAAAGCTAGCGCCAAAAGGGTTGAAAGAATGGCATCACTACATAACAAAATACCACATTTGTTAACTTATCTTTGTACAGCCGAGCCCTGGTTTGTTCGGTTTCCGTAATTCGCGATCTATGTCAGTTGATTCGCAAAACATCTCCTTCGAGTAATCTTCGCAAGAAAACTGTGTCTCTTTTAACTCGACTGTTTATTTCCATTTATCCTTTTACCATTTGTTGTTACCGATAGTTCCTTCAGATAGACCCTGCGCATGTTTAGAGTGATGTCGCACCAACTCTGGCTTGTTGTGTCTGAGTCGGTCAATCGCGTCCATCGGAACTCGCCGTATGCTCAATTTACATAAGATTTCAAAACTTTACGGAAACCTTTCGGGCTTATCAGAATTGTCGATCTCACCACCTTCCATTAGCATATCTCTACCATTGGTGTTCTGAAACGTCTTTGATTAGAGTTAGGATAGAAACAATGAACCATTAAGAAATTCCCCTTTTTGTGTTGAAGACCGTTTTAAAAACAACCCATGAGACAACCTTGCCATCTGTTAACACTTAAAGTGTTGATTTGTGTCAAATAGGCTGTTGAAAAGCTTTTTTCAACAAACTACCACAGCATAGCTTTTCAACGTCTCAATACCAGCCGAAGCTCGCAGGTTTCACTGTATCACATAACCACAGTAGTGATGCAGGCTTTCCTCCTGCCGTAAACCCTGCCGCCGCGATATAACTGAAAAAATTATAAAAACGGCGTTAAACCATAACTCACTCACTCACTTACTTGTCCCTCCAACATTTATGCCAAAATAAAGAGAGTGTTAGTGTTTTTGATAGTTCTGTGAGCATGTTTCCAGGTTACGATATGTCCTACGAGACTCGTGATTACACAGCTACAGTAATATTAGCATAGGTGGCGCTGTGGCTCCCCACACACTGCGTTAAACCGTAACTCACTCGCTCACTTACTCAACAGCTCAAGATGGTTACATTTTAAATGTGACAGTTTAAAATTCTTTTGAAACCAGTTCAGCGCTTAATGGGTTAACATTATAAAGGTTTCCCTTACTTTAATATGGTTGTAAAACTCGGAGTGAACACGTTTCATGTTGATATATTTGATATCAGAAGACCCCCAATTGTGTTAATTTATGTCAAATAGGCTGTTGAAAAGCTATGCTGTGGTAATTTGCTGAAAAGAGCTCCGTTGGAGCTCTTTTCAACAAATTACCACAGCATAGCTTCTTAACAGCTCAAAATGGTCACAATCTAAAACTGTCTACGGTTCTTTTTACAAAACCAGTTGAGCGTTGTATGGGTTAACACTGTAAAGGTTTTCCTAACATTTAATATGGTTGTAAAACTCTGAGTGAACACGTGTGTTACAGTATATTCTGTGTATATCAAAAGTAAATCAAAAGTGCAGTCAAAAGGGCATGTGATCTTTCGTTGTCGGGGGACTACAGAAGCACAACTTAGTGTACGTCATAAGAAGTGACCTTAAACTCACGAAACAAGCAGTAAGTTCAAGAAACAAACAATAATATCATTACAACATTTTTGTTTTAAAAAACAATTTAAAAGAGGCTTTGTAGTTCTTTGTTGTTTTTGAACATTTTTTGTGAAAGGTTTGTTGGGTTGTGGGATTTTGGGTTCGTTTTTTTTGTTATGGTGGTGGTGCGACGAGTTGTGTGTTTTTGTGTGGGTATTAGTTTTTTGTTGGGTTTGGGGATTTTGGTTTTGTTTTTATGTTGTTTTTGTTGTTGTTTTGGGGTTTTTTTAGGTTTTTTGTTGGTTTTTTTTTTGGGGGGGGG
>JAULCD010248899.1:0-10313 GCA_032361085.1 Calliostoma canaliculatum
TAAGTGTATCGTTGCACCTCTATAAATTAAGTTCCAGACAAATTTATTTCTATTCAACCTTGGGGTGCTAGTGACATAATTTGTTAATGTTAGTGTCAAGGGATTTTTTTAAAATAGGCTCTTGAAACCGATTCTGTTGTAATTTGTGTAGCAGAGCTCATAAAATGAGCTCTTTTAAACTAATTACCACAGTATAGTTTTTAACTGTCTCAGCATAGTTCCAGTTTCCTGGGCCCCGTATCTGAAAGCTTTTTAGGCTAAGTTTATCGTAAGTGATTTTTAAAACAATGTCCTATGAATTTGTTCCTAATCATAGGCTTACGACTGTCATAGTGCAGAAATCGGTTCCAAAGCGATCTCTGCGCTACGACAGTCGTAAGCCAATACTATATATTAGCACCTACGATCAATTTAGCCTAAAATCGCTTTGAGGAACAGGGTCCATGTCCCACTATTATCAATTCAGTGCTTTTTAGTGTTAAAAACACGAATCGCGTTTTGAAACAATCACCCGTCACAACAAATTGTAACACATTTCCCCTTTTATAGATCCCCGTTCCTTTTGCCATTAGATATATCGTTAAAACAATCTGAATCAAATAAGAGAAATCGCTTGTGGTATATCAATCGATATCTTCACTTTAAATGCAGACTTGATATCAATTGTTTGTGTAGCGATATCTTCGGCATGGCGTCATATCTATTTTGCTGACGTCACACGAACACTGTAATCCAACGCTGTTAGCGTATTTATCAAACCCCGTAAATAAAAATGACTCATGCGTGCCTTTGTGAACTTGTTTTGATTTAAACATAACATCTTCTTATGAGATTCTACCTAGTTTAAAATAATTGAGTGAGTTAGGGCTTATTGTAGTTTTCTACAGTTTTTCAGTTATATCGCGGCAGCAAAGTTATAGCAGGAGGAAAGCCTGTATCGCCAATGTTGTTTATGATGTAGTGAAACCTGCGAGCTTCGGCTGGTACCTGCGAACCAAGAGGCTTATAAAAATAATTAAAACCTTTAATGACAAGTGTTGGCTGGAAATTTCTGGCTGTTAACCCTTAAAGAACTGAACCCAACACTTGTTAATTTCAAAACTCTAACCTAAATAGCCTGTTGAAAGTCTTTCATGTAATAGTCTGTGTAAAAGAGCTCCTATGGGAGCTCTTTTACACAAATTATTACAGGAAATATTTCAACAGCACAATGTGGTAACAGTTTCGAGTTATACGTGCCCCAGTTCAGCACTTAAAGGGTTAGTATTTGTTTCTGTTTAGCTGATATGCAAATTAAATGACTTAACAAAATCAGCAGCAAAGGAAGAGAATTATGTACTTGCAATTTAGAGATATAATAATTTAGTCAGGGAATATTGAATTTAGATGTAATGTGAAAAAGTCGTATCCTTCAATCCGACAAATAATGAACATTGGAAGATAAGCTTTCATAAATGACAAAACCACCGCGTGCCCGTGACGAGGTGAGCTCAATATCGTTTACCTGTATTATTGTAAATCTGCGGCGAGATGAAAAAGCTCTCTATACATACAGTGGCGAGGTTGTTGCCTACCAGTGAGAAGAACGCTATTGGGTTGTACCTCCTACACGGGTGTATGAACAAGAGTTATTTGTGACATATACAATACCCTAACTGTAACTGTTGACTGGTCTTGTATTCACACAGAATGTTTGTGCTTTGTTAGTGTCCCATTCCTGAAAATATGAATAACTGTTTTGCTAGTATAGTCAAACGAAGATACGCACTTGCCTGTTCTGCGTATACAATTTGCGTTTCATGTATACCGTAAAATAATTCACTCGAACGCATAAAATGGTTTGCTGTGACAATTATGACAATATATTATGGACCAATGGATTTGGTGACAAACGTCAAAACCGAAGTAAACTCCGTTTGTTTTTGTTTTGGTGTTGGGTTTGTTTTTTTGGAGGGGGGGGAGGGGGGTGTGTTTTTTTTTCAAAGAAAATAAGTTGGCTTGCTTGTTTGTTTGAATGGGCAGTTTACAACGATTTTGTCATTGGTCGAATTTTGGTTCACGAATAACAAAATCAGTGTTTTTCGTGGAAAATATACAATTTACAACAGTTTTGGCATTTGTAAACCGAACCCATTGTCCCAGTGATAGCGTCGACGCATCAAAGCGATGCGTACTTGCAAAGGTCAATCATTTGCTTGATTAATACACTTTCCTTTATCCGCGAGCATTCTTGTTTTCATGTGGCGCATATCTGATTAGAATGTGGCGAGATGGCTGAATGAAGGCCATAAGCTAAGTGAAAAGGCGGATTAGGGTTGGAAAAGCGGTGTCAATCATTAGATCGTTTACGGTATTTTCAATATTTAGCTGGCTGATGGTACTTGGGCTGCGATTCACTGACTATAGTATACATTACATTTCACCTAGATGAAGAGTTACGGTAGCAACGTAGCATCCCACATGACCGCCAGCAGTTCCCTCCCTTGTGGTGATTTAGTGCTGCTGTCAAGGGGATTTGCTGGCGGTCGATGACTCACGCCGCGTCCGTCGATCTGTCTCTCTGCCAACAAGTAAACAGGGCGCCCAATAGTCGAGCTCGGAGAAGCGCGATGCCCGGGATTTGATCTCAATATGCAGACGGGGAGAGATTTTCCGTCCCAGCCCATACGTCACATGCCAGGCAGCGGCAGTAATTCCATTTTAGGACGCACGACTCATAAGACCTGACGTAAAATTATTGGCACAATAGCAGAATGCTTTAAACGCCATAAAGTGTTATTTATGTCCCGCTGAGAAAAGAGGTTAGAAAACTCCGTGACTTGCTGTTTGTGAAATATGTATTAAGATTTTCAAGAATAAAAAAGGAAGGTTTGACATCAACCAGTGATAGTTTTAATTTGTGTGCGCTCAAATTGAGATGTTCTTAACCCTTAAATTGTTAAGCCCAATTTTGTTCTATTTCACTTTCCAAATTTTGCCTAAAATAAGCTGTTAAAAACCTGTCCCGTGGTAATTTGTTTAAAAGATCTCCTAAAGAGAAGCCCTATTAAACAAATTACCACAGGACAGGTTTTTAACAGTACAAGGTGGTCACAGTTTTAAAATCTGCTTAACCCAATTCAACACTGTAAGGGTTTAGGGGGAAATACAAACTGATTTATACGTGACATAATGCCAATAAATGAAACAGAAAATATTATTGTTGAAGAAAATTAATTAATTTACTTTATTAACCCTAGTACAAAATTGTGGCACTCCATATTTCCGAAGATCCGCAATTTTTCGGGCGGTTATCTCCCTTTGAGCACTTCGGAATTTTCATCTTCTCCCAGCCGTGCCGTCTCTTGGTTGGCGCATGGCCCATATGCCGTAGAAATGTCTTATTACATTTCCAGATTCAACTCCTTAATTGTTGACACGCGTGTTAAAGATGAAACTTCGCCTGTTGACATTCTGGGATTATAGACCTGATTAGCTCTCCGCTGCGACGAAAGGTGTCACAGCGTCATCACCGTCTATCACGTGATATGTCCGACGATGTTTCGGCCCTGTAGGGAGCTGAGCGATTCCATTTTCCCCCACCCCTTTCTCTGGAGCCGAGCGACAAATACATGCATTATCGCGGCTTAGTTAAACAGGGTGGTAATTAAGTGTCTTGGCCGACCGGCGATATTCATACGCTTTAGGTTGGAGTACGAGCCGGCTTTGTTCACATCGGTGTTGTTTTGTTAGGCTTTGCCAGGAGCGATTCTAGCTAACTATGGTCTTGTTGAACGGATATCATGGAAGAATATAATTCTAGTACAAATATATTTTGATTTATCGTATTTAGTCATATTTAGATACCTTAAATAGTATTTATTCAATGAAATAATTATACTAATACCAAATTACTACACATCGTTGAAAAGTGACAAATTGTTTTAAACCTATTTTAAATATTGTTAACTAATAAAAAAAAAAAATAAAAAAAAATATGGAAAATTTAATTATATACTTGAAGGATTTTGATTTGTCACAAAATTTATACGTACAGTCATAAATTCAGTTGAAAATATTTTTTTCATATTTAAAAAGAAATGGTCACGTGGACATTACTGTCGGTTTTTAGCTTTTGATAATGGTGATGGCGTAATGATGTGTGCTATAACTTGCATATCCAGCTCTTAACGAGAAATTAACATAGCTTGCAAGTGACACTTGTGCACTAATCTTATCATAATTAATAATCGATTATTTATAACACTTCTATTCATGGATTACTAAAAAATCGTGTTGATATCCATGGTATGTTTTCATATTAGAGATAAGTAAGAAACATAGCATGGATCATCGCACCACGTTTCACTCCTCTGCAAGCTATGTTTCTTAGTTTAGAGATTGATAAATAAATTTGTTATAATTATGGAAATGTATATTGTGGAGTTCTTGTCAATCACCTGTCGCGAGCACAGCTGTGAGAATATTCATGCCATTCATATTTACATGTGCTATATCAATAATACACTATGGTAGATTATCTATAGCATTTTGTCGCCCTTCGTATCATTGGCGGCATATGCCAAGTCAATTACCAGATATTTGCCGGTATTGTGGCAACCAGAGCAACTTTGCCAAACACCCACAGGCTTCGACAAGCGCCTTCACTTTGAGTGGGTCTAACATTTTGCTAGTTCACGGGGGCAAATGGGATCTCAGCCTAAAGTGTACGTTATTTGTCGACAAATGCTCCCGAACGCGGTGTTTAACACATTGTCTCCCCCTCCTCCCTCCCTCCCGCCCCGAGAATCCCATCTGTCGTGATATTTTGGGGCACACGCTTCCACTTTCGATTCGCTTCTTTGTGAGATTTTGGGAGCTACCGATGCACCCCAACCGACTCACGACCAAGTCTGATCTGGTGGGTCATCCGGTGTTCGTTGCCTAATTCATTTTTCAAGTAATTTTCTCCCAGTCATTCACGCTGCTATGTTTAGCTTTGCAATGGTTACAAACACCAGCCTCGTGCTGTGCACGCGGAGGTTTCTAATACAGGTTCCGGGGCGCTAATTAATATTCATGAGCTGTTGGCCCTAGCTGTCTATTGTGTGAACCCTCTAATCGAGCTAAACTCTATGTTCCGGTGTGTGATTGTTGGCGAGTTTATTGAAACTGCAAGTTATCACGGCTCGTCACTGCCTCTCGCATAAACAAGCGATTTGACGATACTCACAGTGTGGAAGCACTTATATACAGTGATCGTGTTTAGAAGATTCTGTGCAAGTGGGACAGTGAAGTTACTCGGCGATTGTATCCTGCGATGTTTTGATAGTGTGAACAAGCGAATCGACTGTTTCGGCTGCATGTGCTATCGGCTGAACGAAATGAAACGACAGACAATAAGTACTGATAACGACAAACTCGCCTATCTGTAGCTTTTTCTCGCCAATGAGTGACCTAGTGGAAGACTTCCTGGCCTATCGGATGTATAATTCAATAAGGTTTGTATATATCTGTCCCGTGTGAGCTGTGTCTGTTTTCAAATACTTTGATTTTCCCTCCAAACTCCCGGCACTAACACGATCTGGTGATCGGCTGCTAATTGACTTGAAAACAATGTTGATGTTTACCATAAACTGTCATAATCTCCCGGTTTGTTTTACCAGCGTAACTAGCAGGTATAGTGGTGCTGTTCTACCCAACTATAGCCTATTATTCTGTCGTGTCTGTGCTAATTGATTTAGTAACAGTCACATGTATTAAATATTTATCGTGAATCCATTTCCACAATACGCCGCCCCATCAATGAATGGCCCAGATAATTAATATGTTCCAAACATCCAAAGGGATGAAAAAGAACAATTTGGCATGATGGTAATATAATTAGACGTTTTAATTAAATATATGGCTTTTATCTGTTGACATTGTGTGTACATTGTGTAATAGTGGCATGACCATGACGACATCTGACATTTAATAATGTAATTATAGTTAAGTAACTCAGCAGATAAAACAAATATGTATATACATATATTAAACAGTATATATAAATAACTTTAGTTCAAGTAAGTAATGTTTTTAAGTTAATTAATTCTTCATAATGCTTAGTATTATTCTTAAAAGTGTAAACAAATATAGATAATGAAAAGCAGTGTTTTGGGTAAATAGTCATGTAATATTGCAAGAAATTGTCACATTTGTCTTAAATCTGATAACATTGTTTATGACTTCCACCAACAATGTTTTCATTTACAGGGTTTACGTAAAACTAAATATTTTAATAAGGTATAATTTATAATTCATTGTAATACAATATCTCATATCACACAGCTGTTATGCATATTCCTTGTTCTATATGAACCCATACAACCAAGTGACAATAATCGCTGGTAAAGAGAGCCGAGACAAAATAAATGCAAGGGAAGCAACTCTAATTTACTAAGTGAAGCAGCTGGCCATGTTGACATGGTTGGTTTCCTGTGTAAATCATAAGTTAATAGTCTGGTGGGAAAAAGCAAATTTTCAGTTGGTGGAACTTATTGATTTTCTGTAATTTAGGTCAGAATTTAAGAGTCTGTTCAAAGTTTAGTAATAATTACTTTTTTATTTGCTTAATTAAATATTTTTAAGAGTTATTTTATGTTTTGATATGGTATGTAGATAATAAATGCATGCATTGCTTATTTTAAACTAATAGTTATATATTAATGCTGATTTAATACTAATTAATATGTATTAATTCTGGTTTTAAACTGATAAATATTTTGTTAACAGCTTGTAATTATTTTACAATTTTGAACTGCGAAGACAGGTTTTACAACTAACTATCTGGAAAAAAGTTTACATTGCTTACTTAAGTTGTTGCTTTAAATATAATACTTGTGAATAAAATACTAGTCTTTTTTTAAAAATCAACCACAATAATAATTGGGCAACGCTATTCTACAGTTGTGAAAATGATATTTTCTGTTAGTTTTTATTGCGATATTAAAAATATATTTTTTAAAAGACAGAAATAAAATATAAAAATACCTCATAAAACTAAACCTATAAAATTAGTTTATATTGTATATATTATTTTGGAGATTTTTCAGTTATGACACTGCAAATTGATGAACTGTAAATAAATAGATTTATTTTGCACTGCAAGTAAAAAATATGTAAAAAAACCCAGCATAGTTGACAGGTGTGTTTAAGGTTTTACATTTAGGAGTACAAATGACATCATGTTCAGGTAAATATGTTGACTATCATTATTGATTATCACGTCATTTTTCTTACATCCAAAGACCACTCTGTTGTTAAAATCTGTCCTGTGTAAATTTGTTTAAAAGAGCTCCCATTGGGAGCTCTTTTAAACAAATTAACACAGGACAGGATTTCAACACCATTTGTTTAAGTATATTACTCTAAGGAGTAACTAAATGAAATAAATAAACTGAAGACACATATTATCACAAACAGTAAATATGATATCTTAGGTAAGAGAAATCACTTTTAATAAATCTGTCACTCAGAATCAGGTTGTTACCCAACAAACTGAGCTACCATTGTTGATTGCTCAACTCAGTACAAGGTGAAAGAAAGTAGGTCACGGAGTTAAATCACCCCCATGTAGCATGCTACATTCCTTAAATACACCATCAATTTGCCAGATTCAGGTCCTAGTGGTCAAACCATCGCCAGAATATAATAGCCATGCATTGTGGGCCTAGCCACTGTGAACTGCTAAACAAACACTTTCTGTGTAATCTGGCCAGCCTGGTCACTCAGGCAGAACCAGAACTGACCTGCCCCACTATACAGCCAGTATCTGACCATTGACACTTGGGATATGCATGGCAACTTGACCAGCTGACCATTTGCCTATACATGGATATTTATTATACTCTTTATGGTTTTGTTATAAGAAGGTAGGTTTCATGTTTTGAAGACCCCAAATTATTGTTTTGGTTAGAAAGTACTAAATTGAAGAGAAGTTCACAATAGGATTATCGTAACCTGAGAATAATCTAGATTTGATTCTGTTTGTGGTTATGGCTGTACAGTCATGGCTTAGGTAAAATAAATATTCTTCACAAGAGGAGACATCAGGGATAATGTAGAATAACTAAACATAGGGAATTTTGAGTGTGATCAGTGTATTTATTATCATTAGGTAACCTTAAGAGCTAAATTATTGATAACAGGCCGTTATTGATAATATAAATGGCCTTAGTTAACCCGTAAAGTGCTAATTGAATTAGGTTGTCTTCAATAAGCTGATTTGTCACTATCCTTCTCTTGTGTCCAGTCTAAGACTTGAAAGTCTATCCTGTGGTAACTTATTTAAAAGAGCTTCATTGTATAAATTTGTATAATCTTTTTCAAAGGTCACATACAGATTATTTAAAAAAGTATAAAGTGTGATGTGACTTGAGTTACCCCTTGAAGTGCTGAGTCAGCCAGTCTTAAAACTGTGACCACCTTGTGCTTTTGAAAACCTATCCTGTGATAATTTGTTTAAAAGAGCTCCCGTAGGAGCTCTTTTAAACAAACTACCACAGGATAGATATTCAACAGTCTGTTTCAATTGAAGTTTGAAAACTAAAATGAGCAAGTGTTGCACTCAGCACTTTAAGGGTTGATGAATAACCAGAATGTTGTGTTGTGTTGTGTTGTGATAATGTGACATTTTCTAATTGTTCCAAAATAATCTGATTGATTTATTTTCAATGCCCTGTTTCAGTTTGTGTACATGAGCATTACTATTTAATAAGCTTATTCTGGGCCCCGTTCCTCGAAGCGATCTCAGGCTAAGTTGATTATAAATGATTTTTGAAACAATGTCCTCTCATAGGCTTAGGACTGTCATAGCGCAGAGATCGATTCAGAAATGGTGCCAAATGGTGCCAAATGGTGCCAAATGGCACCAGCTCCAAAGTGATAACTGCACTGCGTCAGCCATAAGCCAATGTTATAATTTAGCACTTATGATCAACTTAACCTAAGATCGCTTTTAGAAACAGGGCCCTTATGTTGACATTTACAAAGGAAATCTAGTGAAGGACAGTAACACAATTGTGGATGAGGTTGGAATGGAAATAATACTAATTATTTACCAACTAATCATCACATTAAGCATGTACAGCACTATGTGCATTCAAATGGTTTGTAAAAACAATTATTAGTGACTGAAGTGATGGGGGAAATGGGGGGAACTTCATTATCGGGAGAATATTATTTTAGTGTTTCCAGTGCATTTTAACCCTATAAGTGCTGGTGGGAACAACAATTCATTTCAAAATATTAACTTCATATGTTGATTTGTTAACATCACTGTTTTGTGTCTAACCTAAACAGGCTGTTGAAAACCTATCCTATAACTATTTTAAAAGCTCCCAAAGATTTACAACTACACAAGGTGGTCACAGAGTAAGCTGTTTTAAAAGCCACTTTGCACTTAGAGGTCAATGCAACCAATCTAAGAAAATGTTCAAAAGCCAAACTTGTTGTCAAAGTCTGTATTTGAGTGTCTTGATCAGATTTACATAAAACAATTGTTATGCTACAATAGTTTGCAATCCCCACACTTGTTATCGTAGCCGAACGATATAATCGCAGTTGTAAGGTTTTACAACTACTGTAACATTACTATTGTTTTTGTAAAAGTGAGTCTATTATTACAGAATCCAAATAAAGTATCTTTATTTTTTCACAAAATGGCACTCCTAAATGCATATATTCCGAATCTAAAGGAAATAGGTATGTATGTGTTACAGTTGTTAAGTACAAGCGAGCCCATAAGTACAGAATCTACAAAATACCTTTATTCTTCACAAAATAGCCTCCAAATGCATACATTCTGAGTGAGTGAGTTCATGTTTAACACCGCTTGGGCAATATTACAGCCATTAGTGGCGACATACATTCTGAATCTGCACTTTGTGAAGTAAAAAGTACTACAGTACATCAGTGGCAACACTGCAACTCATCACAAGACTTATCATGACAAGATGTGCTAACTATGCTAATACGTGCAGGTTTAGGACCAGTTGTCAGAATGTGTGTCACTGTTACAGACTGAAACCATCTGAAAACTATTTATCCGAAAGCTGTACATACCGAGCCAGCTCATCAAATGACTCTAAGCACCCACAAATGACTCCATTATTCTGCTTGCATTGCAACATAACATTAAAGGTTAATGCAACGAGACTATAAAAACATTAAGACACAAAACTGGATGTCCAGGTATGTATTTGAGTGTCTTGACCCAATTTACACAAAACAATTGTAATGCTACAATAGTTGTAAATCCTAACAACTGCGATCGTAGCGCTCCGCTACGATCG
>JAULCD010249010.1:0-10312 GCA_032361085.1 Calliostoma canaliculatum
TTCAAAAGCAAAAGCTGGCTAGAGTTTTAAGATTTTCTGAAATACATTGAGCACTGCAAGGGTTAACTAAGGAACTAAGCACAGTTCTAACCCAGATACTTTTCAATAACCTCGGTCCACAAACATGGAGACAATTTGGTTCCTAAGACCCATACCATTGTCGGACAAATCAATGCCTTGACACTCAGTCCCATTGTGTGACTTCAGTAAACATCAGCCAAGTACTCATTACTGCAGAACTTGACCAAACAGAAAATAATAATGATAAGTTGGCAGGAAAGATTTCTTGGTGAGAGTTTTTTTTGTGCTGCTTTAACGAAAGAAACCCTCGTCTATTGACATTAATTTTGTTTTTGGTTTTGGGTTTTGTATGTATTTTGTATTGTTTCGTAAAACAATTTAGTGCCCCCAAAATCTAGCAATTTGTTAAGTCTTTTAATTTGACCTAAGTTATTTGTTACAGTGAATTAGTTCAGGGTGCACCCTATTAGTTAAGACAATCTTATCAAAAGTCTTCTCCTACGTTTGGAACTGCTTCCATTGTGGTAACTAGATATTAGCATGGATTTAAAGTTAAAAGATCCCAGTCTAATATTTGTAAAACTTGTAATTTGTTGGAAGTTATCATCATGAGGCAAAATTTAAAGATAACACCTCACTAATTTTGAAACTTAATAAGAGCTGGATGCATTGATTGGTGCTACTAGTAGGGCAGGGCATGCTCACTCTTCTCGAACATCAGATGTCATCACCGAATGTCGGTGATTTATACATGCACTGCACAGTTGCACTAAAGAAGAACATGATATTAATGAGATTGCTTTCGAATGATGTGGTAATTCACTTAAAAAACAAATATGTTTCCTGTTTTTGTTTTGTTTTAGTTTCAAGAGCCAAAGGTATTAAAGTTAAAAGCAGAACTTATAATTAATTCAGCACTACAAAACCTAATTAAGCACTGGACTCTAGTCTGGCCAAGCTACCTCCCCCCAAAACTGCCTGCTGTTTTTGATATTACACCGAAATTATTCAGCAGATTTCCATTGGTTTGATAAGATTTAAATAGGACATCTCATCAAACCAATGGAAGTCCGCTGAATTATGTATGAACATTTTTCCTGTGTAATGCTGTATGACCAAAAATGGGGAAAACCTAACACTGTAATGCAACATGGAACACTGTCCTCCTATTCTCTAAATCACCAAAAGACCCTTTAGTACCAAATTTTGTTTCTGCTTACAATCTCTTAGTTAGTGGTCCTTTGTGGTATTCCTATTTATTCTGTCAATTTAAAAATAAATCAGCAGGATTCATAAGCAAATTCAATTGGCTGACATGAAAACATGCATCTGCTGACTAAAGTTGACACTAAATGTCTGGTGGAATTAGCTCTTATAACATAGGCTGTAATGCGCATATGTGTATTGATGGCATTGATGTTATCAGGCTTTATGAATCATGAATTGGTCTTGTAGCATCGTTAACTTATATTTAAACTGAAATACACTAATATTGACTCAGAGCATCGCCAAGGAAATGCGTTTGAAATGAAAATGTTTTTAAAGACGTATCACTTAACATCAGTTGACATGACATGTGTCTACAGCACGACTCTTCTTTTGGAAGCAATTGTCTGTGGATAATGCATGCTGGGATATACAGGAATCAATTTAGTCTGAGAAAAAAGTTCACTGTCAGCCATTAAATCTTCCATGGACTTGAATCATTATTAACAAACACTATTCAAGCCACTTAGTCTATTTTAGCCACTTGTTTAGACTTCAAAATCGCTGGATAAAGATCGAACGTATTAAATTAGCAAAATTGAGACAAAAACAATTATTTAAAGTCATAGAACACACACAAGAAAAATGTATAGAACTTATTCAGCGGAAAATCACTGAATAATTTCTGTACATTTTTGCCAATGACAATAACCAAAGCAAACATAAGCGAGGTGGAATCGACATACACTAATTTCCGTATGCATGGGTTGGTGATTGCATTAAGCTAGCGAAAACTGTCAACAATCAGGTTTCATACCACAAAGTTCTTGTAAGGTTGAGAGTGGTTCCTAAACCTTCAACAAAACCTCTCGTCATCAAACCCTGTTATCACCTTCCTCCCTAGCCAACTGATCATTAATAATGCTTCTATTTGGTCAAGTCCTGCAGTGATGCGTACTTAACTGATGTTTACTGAAGGCTGATAGAGTCACACAAGGCACTGAGTGTCAAGGCATTGATTTGTCCGACAATGGTCTGCGTTTTAGGAACAATCTATATCCATGGTTGTGGACCGAGGTTATTGAAAGATAGCTGGGCTAAACCAATGTTTAGTTCTTTAATTAACCCTTATAGTGCTCAATGTAATGTAGACAGTCTTAACACTCTAGACATCTTTTGCTGTTGAAAACCTATCCAGGGATATTTTTTTAGAACAGCTCATTTCAGGAGGTCTTTTAAACCAATTACCCCAGGATAGGATTTTTACAGAAATACAGGATTTTTAATTTGGATACTGAAATCTCTAACAATGATGTTTAAGTTTTAGTGGTAAGTGGTCTTTTGCAGAATTGCAGTTCGAGACAGTTCTGGACGGACATAATGAATTTATTTCCGGATTATGACCCTTTAACGTAAAGAGTTGTTGGCATATATCAGTTACAATGACCCTACTGGGCCCACATACGTTGTTGCAAACATTCCCTGTGACAATTCTATCTTTGAATTCTTAGCAAAAACTAAGACAAAATATGTTTTCAACAGCAAAGATGGTAATGGTATTTAGTCCAACTTTATTTACTCATCATTCTGATGGTTAGACAATGTTTCGGCAACAACAAAGTACCTTTAACATGGTTTTTAGTTTCACCTCTGGCTTTCAACTGTTTTATTTATGTGTTTTTAATTAAAAATATCTTTTCAATACATATTATAGTAATGGTTTCAAGTTTTAGTACAAAAATAAGATTTAATAATGTAATTTAATTTCTGTCCTATTTAATCTATAGTTTTATTGCAGAAACTAGATTAATAATAATAATAAAAAAACAAATATATTTTAACGACATTTAACTATAGATATTAATTTCAATTTTCAATCTGTTTAGGTGCTTCAGGTACAACTGTATATCATCAACAGTATCGTGTTTACAATAAGATAACTAATATCTTTGATGTCAGGAAAACAACCAACACAGGAACCTTTGAAAGCATCCTCAGAAAACTGATACAAGTATCATTGTTGCAAGGTTTAACTTTTTAAGCCTTTGCATGATCTAAATTTATTTTACCTGGTATATAAAAATGTTAATATTAGTTATAAGCTGATACAATACAGTTTATTTGTAAATATCACTGATATAATTGATGTCTATATTTGATACCAATAAACACAAAACAAAAGTCGACGTAATGTCTGTCTTATAATGATTTTTGCGTTCAGATTCAGATTGATCGACTTCTTTACACTTAATTGTTCGACAAACGGAATAACCTTACTTTCCTATTGGTAAATTCGCATTAACCCAAAAATGCTGAACTAGGGGTCAGCACAATTTACAATTGAACCTAACTTGTTCTGTTGGAATCCTATTATAGGTTTTTAACAGCTTACTTTGGTTGGAACTTGGACACTGAAATTTGTACTCAGCAATTTAAAGGTTAGTATGGATAATATACACCTGGTTTCAGTAGTTGTTTACGTTTCAAGTTTTGACATATGTTAGGTTTTGTTCAATTTGCGCCAAAATTATTGTCTTTAAAAACAAGGTTTTGTAACCTAAGAATTTATCAAAGTATTTAGAAATAAACACGAATACACTAATAATGATATGTGTGATGAACATCATGCGTGATATCATCTAATGCTTTAAATTTAAGTTTTATATTTTTATATAATTTAACCATTTTATAAAAGGTTTGTTTGTAGCTACTTTTAGAGCAGGGCATGTTTCTTTTGAAAATTTCATATGTTATCGCAGATTTTCAGTATTGTATGCATTCAACTTTCACATCTGCATGCAATGTCGAACATAAACTGCAGAAAATAATATCAAATGTCTTGGGATAAATAGTAAGTTAATGTTTAACGTCACTTTTTATATGACGGATATTTCCGTGAGCCGCACGGTAAGGTTTAATTCATATTAAGGCTGCTTCTCCACTATCTATATATAACAAGTTGTACGTGCTACCCGTATCTGGCTTGCCGATTTGAATGTACATCCCTTTTGCCTTGACATGATATTGCCGACATATTTACTAATGTTGATCTTTACTTTACAGGTAAGCAGCGCCCTTAAACTATAAACATAGCATATATATTTTGTAATTACCTGTATTTATAATTAACATTTAATTGTCACCTGTTAACCTGATATGATGTGGCCGACAGAGTTCAACACTTTCTAATGTTGACCATCACATTACAGGTAATAAACTGGTTTTACAAGCACTGAATCGCTGTTCGTATTAATATGTCTGGGACAGAAGAGCCAAACCTGACCCTGCGACATTTACAACAAATAATTCTTCATACAGACACTTAAGAATCTAATGTGGTCATAAAATAAGGAAAGGCAGCTTCGTCGTGTTCAATAGCACTAATGGTTTGGAAAATGACCTTGGAGTGTCATAGTTTGAATTAGGTTGCCCTTTTAGAGGCTGATAGTCATGAAGCAATTGCTACTAATTCTTGTGTGATCCTTTTAAAGACACTTTTATGATCAATTCAAGAACAACATTTCCTCAGAGAATATTATATTACATTTCAGAAATCATGATATCACGAAACTCATCATTTTAAAGTTTACTACAGCACTAAATTGATTTTAATACTTAAACAATGACTTAATAACTGAATTTATATACCATTTAGACAGTGACTAACACAACAATATGTTATATTTAGGATTACACTATCTGAACAAGTGAATATTTTATCACTTTGCGTGACTATTCACTTTTTCAGATAGTATTATCTTAAATATAACATGATGTTGCTACGTTTGTGAAGTTTGTTTGACAAATTATTTTTTACAAACTATTTTTTACAAATTAGCACAGAAGATGTTCACATCTGCAGCCTTTTTAGCTGTTCGTTAGACATTAAATCAACAGTAAATACCACTGGCACTGTACGAGTTGACAAGAGAATTCAAAATCAGTACATTTTGATAAAAAACCAAACCCTTTTGAATTTTAACCTGTTAAACCTGCGAAGTATTTGCCATTTAAGTATTTTCTATGTATAAAATGAGGTGTAGTGCAATAACGCAGTGTATCAGTGAATATCCCCTTTAGTTTTGATTGTCAAATATCCACTGACACATACGTGCACTGGAAAAAAATGTACATAATTTATTCAGCAGATTTTAATTGGTTTGATGAGATTTCCTTTGGAAATCTCATCAAATCAATGAAAATCTGCTGAATAATTTCTATGATTTTGTCTAGTGCGGTAAACCAACAGAGGAAGCGAACAAATAAAACAACACTGTTAGTTTACATGAATCAACCCATTGAGCTCCCAAAGAAGTATGGTGTCCTTTCGAGAAACAACCAGAGAATAATGTATCAACAAAATAGCTTAGACAGGGATGTTCTTTTGAAACACTACCACATGCCATTGGCCCGTTCCACTAAGCTATCGTAAGCTAAGATCGATTTTTGTCATTTTTTGTCAATAACCGTTGAACACTTCTTTAATGGGCATTTTTTCTAGAAGTTGGTGTGATGAACAAAGGAGGTATTCTATAGATATCAACTTCAGAGAGATTAAAGCCAAGCATCAACAGGGATCAAGGTTATTACATACCAAATGCCTATTATGAACTGATCACCCAAAAAAACTTAATCTCTCTGTACTACTCACCTCACTCACCTACTGTCGTTTACTATCAACACACTGTCCATGTCACACTGGCTTCCAATCATTGTACCATAACATCAGATCTCAAGGCCAATTAAGCATTGTCAATCTATTAATCCAATTGGCATTGCCAATACACAACTAACATATCAACCTTGTCTCTTGTGTAAACATTAACTTCGTTGCTCCTCACCATTGTACATCAATTAGGTAATATATGTATATAACCTGTACATTCACAAGTCTGTATATCACTTGCTTGATAACGGTGTTAGCATCTACATCGAAACGTCGCAGAAAAAAATTGCAATAAAGAAGTTGATATCCATAGAATACCATTTTTGTTCAAGGAAACAACTGACCATGGCGACGGGCCCTCACTTACCTGTAAGAGTGTAATGCAGGCTATCTCCAACATCTCTATCTGTCACAGAAAAGAGATTAACAAGTGTTCCAACAGGAAGTTCCTCTAGAATTTCATTAAAATCTTGAACATGTATTTGTGGAATTTCGTCTATTGCGTTCATCACATGTACCTGCATTGAGGTTGATTTCGTCCTTACACCGATCATACTGAAATGAAAAAAAAAGCAATAGAATATCATAATTATATTAGAGTGCCAAGTGTTAACACATTCTGTTCAGTGTTAACCTCTTTCATTAATCTATTTACTTAATTTGACCATAGTAAATTTCAACTAAATTATTGCTAAATCAATCTTTGTCAATATTTTTTAGGGGACTGTTGAGTTTTCTTCTGGTGACCTAAACCAAACTTCTGGAACCTGAAAGTATAGACAGAGTCTAGTTCCACAAAGTTACTAAAAAGGTCAAACGGTTTAAGTTTTATCTTAGTGGTCTCTTTACGAAAGTTAAAACATTGTGGAACGGGACTTGATTTCTTAATCAAAGTGGGATGTTTAGCCTTTTAAAAGTGCAGAACAAAGTGGCTGTATATGTATTAGACTCAAATGCATTTTTTTATTGATGTTTTGAAAGTTAAAAATGTCAACAATCAATAATCCAATTTTTGAGTTGGGATGAAGGTTAAGGTTCAAATATAGCACAGGACTTAACCTCGAAACATGAAAAAAAATCATGATTTATACAGATAATTTTATTTTTGGATCACATTATGTTAAACAGAAACATTTTTACATGCTTAATTTTAACTGCATAATTAAGAAGCAAAAGAGTATCGCAAAACATACCTAATATCAATATTATAAAGTTGTTTGCTCTCAAAATCGAGAGATTGGTTTAGTTTCAACTCTATTCCTTCAATAGAAAAGAAGATGGCATCATCTCCAGCTAAGGTATAGACCGGTCTGGTGGCACTACTGAATCCTACCAGTTCACTAAGGTTGAAGATGCTGGATCCAAACGTTACGGTTTCGTTTATTGTCAAATAAACAACATAATGGGCTGTTGAACTCATTGTAACTGTCTTTATAATGGTAAGTTTTCCTGAAACAATATATATTTTACAAATACACAAATAGAATTTAGTTAAGCAACTTCTAATTCATTGAACTTTATAGAACAATTTTGTTATTAAGCAGGACATATTTTATTAACTAATTATTAATATTGAAGTGCACGTGAAAATTCAAAATTTCAGATACATGTCACAATTTTTCCTTTCAATTTTAAAAGAATATCCAGTACAATTGAATTTCAATAATTGTCAGAGCCTACAAGGTGATAAATTACATGTATTGACATGAAAAAGCAGGAATATCTCTTAGACAAATTAAACATCAAGGTATGTGCAATTCCTCCATCAATTTAAGATTTGCAAATAAATCCACAGGGCTACCAATAATGTTACAATTCTTCCAGGACCTGACAGACCCTGTAAAAAGCAAAAAGATTAGACAATTAAGACTTTTAAGACGTGTTTCCTGTTTAGGCAACAGTGGTTACAATAAATAGCCATTTCCTTAAGGACCGTCAGAAGTCTACTGAAAAACAGCAGGATACAGGGTAAAAAAACATATCAAGGGTACAGAAACTCACAAAGTAACACAACTTGCCTGGTGTAATTAATATGTTTGCTGGAATATTAGATCATAGTGGAGGATTCACTTTTCCGATGATAGTTGTTTCTTATTCCATGTCTGGAGACAAAGGAACAGAGCCATGGTTCTGAGCAATAACAAGAAGCCATTTCCTTTTGGGGAGGGTCAATCATGGTATGGGGGATAGTTTTTCATTGATTGCAATATGGACCTCATTACGATTAGTGGTGTTATTAATGGATTTCAATATCAAAAGAAGATCATTGAAAGAACTTAGTTGCCACTTAGTTACAGCCAACTGCTCCTACCCCCATCACCACGCCATCCCAACCACCATCCCCACCACCATCCCAAAATGCCAACTCCAGCCTTTAAGTGTGTATTTAAGGTCGTCCACCACTTCCCTTCACAACAAAGTACCTGTCTGGAACTGGACAAGGATTTCAGGTGGGAGAACCAACATCTCAGCCAGGTATACAGTTCCCAATCTGTCATAGTTAACATGATCGTACCCAAAGGAGAATAGAAGCATACGACTGAACACATATAGATGAAGATCCAGTAATCCATTATGTTTCACTCTTCTGAAGCAAAGAAGGATGCTCACCATACTCACATACACTAATGGGCAAAAGAAACTATACAAGATATTATTGACCCATAAATGTATTAAGAAAACAAATGAATAGTCTATAAAACAATCACAAATTGATCTCTTTCCAGTCAATGTGTTAACTAAGTAGAACTCCTCAAAGTGCAAGTTAAAATTATCCTGAATTCGATCACCAGCTTATAGCACAATAGCCACATCAATAAGTTTGTCAGTATTTGTTATGGCCGCCACGGGCCATTAACCCATGCATGAACTTGGTGTTGTGTCAAGAATATCAGACGTGGAATAACACAGTCTGGTATTCTCAGCCATTCCTCTGTCAAGGTTGAGCAAGCTTTTGGTGGTTTTTCTGGAATAGAAACTCTTCATTGGACTTGACGACTTAAATGTTCGATGAGTGATAAGTCAGGTAACCTGGCAGGCCATGGTAACACGTTGACATTGTTCCTCTGTAGATTTCCAAACAATAAGGAGAGTATTGGTAAAAGCGTTATCCTGCCAAATCAATGTTTGTTGTTGTGTTGCTGCAGGAATAGTAGGAAAACTGGATGTAGAATCTGCTACTTCTGCCCCAAACCATGACGCTGTCACCACCAAAAAGTTCGACAGTCTGAATACAACAACGTTCACCACGATGTCTATACATCTGAGCTCTTCCATCATTCCGGTACAATTTTAAAGGTTTTTTTTCGAATCTTGCTGATTCTCCACAGCTAATAAAAGAAAAAAATATGAAAGTCAGTGATTCCGCTGACTTTTCAAACTGCCGGTACATTGTACCGAAACCTATATTTTTTTTCGGTACTGAACACCGTTTTATCGGTACACACATTTTAGGGCTGAACAACTACCATATATTACCGGGGGTGGGGGTGGGTACAGATCTTAAAGTTTCTTTATTTCAGGCAAAAATATTAGAAGGGAGGCACATGTGACGAGACCATGTTTGAAACCGGAAGTAAGGATGAAGTGTAAACTACTTCTTCAAATCAATATTTAAACGTATAATAAAAAAAAGCATAAAAATATGTGAAACATACTTCCATGTTCAATTATTTATGTGTAAATATTATTTATATTATGTGAAAATTAACGATCATGGGCTGTTATAAAAAATAACTGCATTTGTTAAAATATGTCTTCGATCTGCACTGACTTGTGATTGTGAATCAAAAAATTGCTTTCAAACAATTATCTGTGCACAAATACTTGCCAGTACATTTTATTTATAGAAACAATACAATATAAACAACACTGAAATAAACATTACTTAACCCTCACAGTTTTGAGATGAGCGGACATTCCAGATGTGAAACAGCAGGGGATCAGAGTTTAAAGTTCACAGTTCACATATTTGACAATATATAAATACTTTGCTTAAAATTTGAATAGCAATGAAATCTTCTACTAAATTATGTCTTTTAAAATGAGAATAGTTCAACTAATATTTTGTAAAAAATAGTGATGATGATTTAATAAATGCTTAACGTGTTTTTATCTGATCAAGACGGCAGCCGGTTGTTTTTCTTCTCAAATTCAGTGTGCAAAAAATAACAAAAAAAAACACAGATTCCCACATAAGAGGACATTAATAATTACGTTCTTCTCTTCTAAATATATCCAGTAAATAAACTGTGCTACATTTTGAAATGCTCCTGGCTTTCCTGGAATTCTGATGACACGGCAATGTCACCTATTTATTGACCAATGAAGGACGACTTGCTACGTGAGAAAGTTAACATTGCAAAAAGATGCAGTGTGGGTGTTTCAGCTGATTAGGTCTAGATATTTGTTTTGCTGATG
>JAULCD010249121.1:0-10310 GCA_032361085.1 Calliostoma canaliculatum
AATTTAACTATTAAGTAGTTATTTGTTTTGATGCTGTTATATTGCTCAAGCAAAGCTAAACGATAGTCAACCAATCATAAACAGATCAAACATATGAGTAATGCAATGTTTACTTTCTGCAGAATCAATTACATAATGTCGTTCTGTACAATAGGGAAAAAAGTGGAGAAATGATGCAGCGGATTTTATTTTGTTCGATGAGATTTCCTACACAATGGAATTCCACTGAATAATATATTTATCTATTTTTCCAGTGGTAACATGATGAATGTAGTTTTGCGTGAATATTGTGTTATAAACATAACGTATGCTGTTAACAAGTGGAAATAAAGAGAAAATCAACATAAACCGTAGCCTGCAACCGAAAAGATTGGTTTCCTATGTTGTGAAATAGGTTTGGAATTATACAGCGGAGGCGGTTTTGATAAAGTGAGAAGTGCGACCGACCAAACGCTTTAACGACGTGGTCAACGACCTGGCCCTGTTCCACAAAGCGACTTTTAGACCAAGTTGATCATAAGTGCAAATGTACAACACTGGCTTACGATTGTCACAGCGCAGATATCGCTTCACACCGGTGCCACTCGGCACCTGGTCCTAAATTGATTTTATTTTCGCTATGACAGTCCACAGGCCATTGTTTTAAAAATCAACTTACATTTACGATAAACTACGATCGCTTTGAGGAATGTGTGCCTGATAACGTGTGAATACAGATACGAAATTAGACTGATTTTCAAGACAATTGGCGCCGACTGACATTACACACCGCACTTTGTTAAAATCGCCAATACCACTGTTATTCAAGCGTTGCTATTATTTAGCCATCATTAAATTTGAATATTCTATTTGACAAGACGGATACACCACTCAGACAAAATACTAGGTCACGATAGACAGTGTGCTAGGATTACACAAGCCAAATCTACAAAAAAATATGTTTTGCAAGGATTTTAGAATTTGTAATCTAAACTGTTTAGTCCAGAGTCAAATCAATTTGTTATTGGTAAGTGTACTAGGTAAGTATTACACTGTCTTCTAAGGAATAAAACGTCATCAGAATACCTGTGGTTAAAATATCTGCCAATGAGATAAATCAAGTTTTGAGTTCATGTTCAAGAACAAGAGAAGTGTGACCTTTTGCAAATATTAACATTTAGAAACAATGATAATGTGTTTTGAATTTAAAATGCTTTGTTTACACATTCAAGTTGCTTTTAAATCATTGTGTGTACACTCCCAAAACATATATGTCTTAAAAAAACACCCACAAACTCGTGATCACAGCACATTGTATGTAGCAAAGACGCGAGATACATTTAGAATATAATACAGCAAATGAAGATGAATTATCAAGAAGGCACGTGTTAAAAACATAGTAGGAAAGACTGGTACTAAAATTTCAAAGTGGTAGTAAATTTACCTTATGCTAAATTAGTCAAAAGTTTCTGATGGCAAAGCCAAATGTAAGTATTACTTGTGCAGAGATCTGTCTGAGCAAACAGCTGTTTAACTACAATCACAGGTTGAATTTTACGCCAAAGAAAACACCATAAATTTATTACATGTTGTGAATGTCAAAGTGCGTATCAATATCCAGGAAACACAAATACTAAATTAAATATTAGTTGATCTTCATAATGCACAGATGTAATATGACAACTTAACTCACGTGCAATGCACATTAATGTCAGTATCTGTACCTATGTTTGATTGTACAGCTGGTATTATCACCGACAACGTGCAATGGTTACCATAAATAGAGAACCATACACATAGCTTAACGTTGTTTCCTAATTGATTCACGTATTCACCCGCCCTAATCTAATGCCGTATTGAAATAGAATCAAAGCATGGGATGAACATATGTCCCCCCCGTTTCCCAAAACCTTTATAATGCTGAGAGGTGTTTACTTATTCTTAGCTTTATTGGAGCTTTGTGTAATAAGACTCTGCTTTTTTATCAGATTATGTTTGGTGTTTGATTTGATGGACGTGTCCAAAACTCATGAGGACATATTGACTAATATCAACCTTAGCTTGTCATTATGATACCTTCATGGCACGGGCCTCTGTACTCATACATAACACTAAAAAATGTATAGAATTTATTTAGCGTTTTGTTATTGGTTTAATGAGATTTCCTACGAAAAACCGCTGAATAACGTCTATACATTTCCCCAGTGTATTGCATCATCAATTAGGTTAGACATAACATTACGCTTTCCTCAGTCAAAGTACGTTCTTGTGCTAGCGCATGCGAAACTATAATATACTGCATTCTGGCTTCATGTAAAATGAGAAATATGATTAATGTTCAGATATATCAACAGAATTGTATTAAATATGCCCCCTTGATTGATTGTGTGTAGAAGCCCTATCCACACCACATAACTCTTGACAAGTGGAAAGAAAACAATTATCTCTGAGAGTGTTAAACTAACACTCGACTCGCTCGACTTTTAACTATAACGATCTTAATTTGTTGAAAACATATGTTGTGTTATTTGAAAAAGCTCCTGTTGGGGTTCTTTCAAACAAATTATCAAAGTAATGTTTTTGAACAGCCTGTTTAGACTGGAATTGGGGCATTGAATTAGATAAATGTTAAAATTTGTCATTTTAAGGGTCAATGAAACTGCTTGGATGTTTTTGTACAGTTTCAATTGAAACAAATGTGGTCAGTTGTGCAGATATGTCTAGATGTATTCTGAAACCAAAACTATTAGCTATCGATTTCCTGTCTGATAACGAGTTGCAAAAGTGTTCTAGTTTCACTTTAAAAGGATATACAAGAAAGTTTTGTTTAGCATATGAAATCAACAGTCAAATACTGTTCAAACTACAAACAGCTTTATATCAGTTTTAGTGTTGACACTATTGCCCTGTTTAGGATTTCTTTGATGTCATCTTCTGGTTTGTTCGTAAGTTCACGACGTTTCGGGGCGTATGCTTGCTCCTTCATCAGGTGAACATCGTGAACGTACAAACAAACCAGAAGTTGACATCCTAGAAATTCTGAACTATATACCTTCACTTCTAAATGTCCTTAAACTAATTGATTATTGCATTGGCTTAAATATTTACTGAAACAAATCGGCTGAGCATACATGCATATGTGACCAACTGCTGGTTCGTGTAAAAAACAGTACATTGCTTTGGAACCTAAAGATTCGACGATGCTAAAACATAGGTCTAATTGTGTTATGACAAACCCACGAAAATACTTTCTAAGCATTTTCGTTAGAATGTGATAACAATGTAAATGATTTTACAAAGTTAAGTGATTTTTTTACAACCTTCAAAAACAAATTGTGCTTGTTTTTATTGTCTGCTATTTTATGAACATAATTGCTACGTTTATTTTAAAGTATTAATCCCTCAGGTTGTTTGACCAGACAAAGAAACACGACACAAATGCTTTCGCCTGTTGAATGATATGCCTGGCAGGAAAGGGAAATTGTTTTCTATTTCCGTATAATGTCGCGGCTTCAATCATACAGCTCGCAAAAATACATTGTTTGTAACAGGACATGCTTCAATATACGAGACGGAGTTGATAACGTACAAATAGTTGACGAGTGACAACAAGTGGTCTATGTTTGTAACATGTTTCAGTGAAATCGTTGGCACCGTATTTAGTATCAACAATTGTACAACTATATGCTATATTTATGATTACACTATCTAAAACAGTGAATATTTTATTACTTTGCGTAAGTAAGTCCTAAGTGGGACTTGAATTTGTTGAAAAATAACTTATCATAAGTTAGGTTGCTCACAATGTTAATTTATTCTGCACTTCAGTGTTCAGTCAAAAGATCAAAATATTACTGTGGAATATACCTAATTTATCATAACAGTTAATACAGATTGCACCTTCTTGTGTAATAGTATATTATAGTTATATACTTAAAAGCCAGGCCACAATGACGCAGCGTTAAGTGTTGATTCCCAAATTCAAACGGAATGCTAATTTAGAAATCTGTAAGCAACAAATTAAAGTGTTAAAACAACAAACACATATTATGCTATCAGCAAATGTGTTACAATAATCACTAGGTTTACAAATAAATACAAACTAATGCACACAAATCATAATAGCAGTACAAAAACAAATGTTAATACAGTACCAAATTGCAGTACAAAGTGATATGACAGTGGTTTGATAATAATATCTAAATACAGAAATCTGAGGAAAGTCAGTGATAACAAAATATATTCACCCAGTAGCTACTGTTGTCGAACGTAGCCAGGTTTCCAAGAAAGTCCGTCACAGGCAGAAATGTTGAAATGAAAGCTTGTCTTGAAGTGTTCCTCAAATGAGAGAAGCGCCCCTTATTTATACTCTCTTTTATTTCCAGAATATTAATGTTCTTTGTTTCCAGATTATTATATATTTATCATTAGCATGCTAGGTGGAAACTCCATAATCTATTTTTAGCACTCCCTACCTTGAGTGCAGCAAATGTTTATAACATGTGTCACTCATTTGTCAATTACTGAACTTATCCACATAACAGTTCAAAACAGTGACTATTATTAAGGAACAACATAATGCACTGTCCTATAGCAATATACTCAACAATAAAACTTTCTGTGACATATACTTTTTAGGATAATTTTGATTAAGATTTTCTTTGAAGGCAGAAGCTTGTAACATCCTCAAATCACTTGTAACGCAAACTAGAGAAGGTAAGGAATTTCACGAGCGGCAATAGAAACATTAAAATTTTATTTAACTGGTAATTTCTTATCTAAAACTTGGCAGACTAATGATTATTTTAATTAATTTTCATGCATATGTGACATTTGATGATGCTAATACATACAGTAAAATATAATATTAACACATCACGTTTCCATAGGATCTATTGCATCTATACACTTGCTAAGTTAACGTAAAAGAGAGAACAAAATAAACAGTACATAAACATTTAGAAGGCGAATACTAAATCCAATACTAAGCAATCTCGCGTGTCATTCTTTTTATGAAACTTATATGTTTGAAATGGTTACAATCACAACTCTTCGCAAAATTTCAAACATGCCTTGGATTTAAGAATAATATGTTTGTTTTCATGTCTATAAACGGAATGATGTGTGGGTTTATATTATACGAAATGAAACACATTTGCAATGATCATTACTGGGGATACATATACCAGCGTATTTTTTTACCATTTTTAAAAACACATATATTACTATTATTTTACGATTTGCAAAAATCCTTACCAAGTGCTTCTCAGAAGGGAAAAAACAAAAACACATGTCTCGTCTGTTTTGACAATATGTTTTGCGAATTTGTCGATTTGTAACAGACAAAACAGTCCCCTGTTAAATGTTAGCATCTTACATTCATCAGTTTCCAAGAATAGCAAGTGTAATTAATTAAACAACACGAGCTAGTATTTGATAAGTGTTGTTGTAAATGCGAAAATCATCTATGTGTGATTTATTTAAACAAATTAGCCAATGAAAAGTTCGCAACGTAACCGCCTTTTTCGGTTTCACGTGGTAAGGTTTATGTTGACATGAAATTATAACATCATGCATCTAGTTCTTAGAGTCAAGCAATTGTTTGCTGATGTTTTTAGCACCACGCGTACGAGAGCTTGTGTAAAATCGTTTAGTTCATTGTAACGTTTTTTAATGTTTGGAAAACGGTTAATTGGAACAGATACATGTATTACATACATCTTGAAATCCGACGAACGGCATGATCATATAAACAGTTATTGAAGAAATGTCATATGGAGGTGCTAAACAATTCCGCACAAACTAGAACTATGTCGGGTACCAAAAGCTGTGATGCTCTCATTTGACATTAAGTCATAACGAGCACTGGTGTTAGTAACACATGTTTCAATGTTCACATTCTAATCTAAATAAGCTATTACACACTGCCATAAGTTTTGTAAATTAACTCTTGTTGGAGCTCTAAAAACTAATAGGATGGTTTTCAATAGTAGTAGGTGGCGAAATGTTTAGGTCACACGGAAATCAGTTCGGCACGGAATGGCCTTAACGATGTATGCTGGTTCTGTTCGTCAAATGTATGTTGTCAGTTTCTTAATCAGAAAAAATAGTATGGGGCCTGTACACAAAATATCTTTCAGAACATGTTGCATGTTAAATATTACAAGCACAGGTGCTGCAGACGCCTTGTGAATAGCTTGTTTTAAACATGTTATTTGCGAAAGTGTTTGCAGTCAGACCAATTGTTTTTCTTGAAAAGTAGTGTTGTGCGACTTTTACAAAACCAAGGAGGGATATCCCCTGCGTCTATGTAAAAGCGCATATTGATAGTGTGTAAAAACAAAACACAAGACACCGGCTTCAGGTTTGTGAGATTGCGACAGCCTCTTTTAATGATAAAACAAAAAAGAGAAGAAGCAAAACCCACTGCTGGCAACAGGTTATCTTAATATGTTCAGTCGGTCACATGGTGGGAGATTATATCTGGCTTTGGAAATCCACATTAAATCCAACAATATCTTTCTCGAATCCTATGTCCTATGTCACATGATGATAAATACGTCCATGCGATATTCTGAACGGCTGTCAGACTGCTTCAAATTCGATCCCTTAAAAAGTTCTACAGTCAAAAGATAGCAAGCTAACCTAAAGAGTGAAAGAAGAAGAAAAAGAGAAAGAGCTTGGGGTTTGATTGAAGTGCAGGTGTCAGGGCCTGGCCTGATGTGCAGTGGCTATTGTTAGTTAGTAATCATGCAAGCTAAAGTTAAGTTTGTAGGTTAGGCTATTGTGTTAGTTTAAGGTTGTAAATCAAATCTAAATCTTTCTAATAAAGTGGTAACAAACAGCCTTAACTAATGTAACTGACTGGCAACATTATTTATATTTTAAATGTACTAAAACACATAGACTTAACTTACACAGCTAATAGCTGCATAAGGATATATGTTAAAAAACACTAATAAAATTATATACATAAAATGTACACTGCCACATTTGTTTGAAAGAGCTCTTGTTGGAGCTCTTTCAAACAAATTATCACAGGATGGATTAACAAAAGTTTATTTATGTTGTAACTTGAACATTGAAATGTACAAATGTTGAGCTTCACACTCTAAGAGTTAATTTAACATGCATTCAGCCAATGTGCAATTTAAAATGACTGGCAAATTATTAGTAGGATCAGTATTTTTAAAGATACACAGTTCTTATGAGTCCTTTTTAAAAAGCCAATGGAAACACTAATTTATCATGCAAAACTGGCTCCCACAGAAGATGTTGCTTGTTTGAGATCAAGCGATACCACCTAGGAAATATCGTTATAATTGATGTTATTTTATTGTAGTGATATCTCTGGCATGACATCATACCTATTGTCTCATCATTGTAATGTCACAATGGTCATGCAGTAGCATTGTTCTGGCTTATGGCAACATAGCAAAATGTCAGTAAAACATTTACAAAATGATTTATTGATGTCAGAGCATGAGTTTTTATTGATAAATAGAATTTCACTTTCGTTTCTCCTGATATTAGGATTTGTAAGGAGATATTTAAAAAATATCAAGATATCTAAGAAGGTATTTTTAAAATATCAGGATATGTAAGGGGGTATTTTTAAAATATCAGGATATGTAAACAGGTATTTTAAAAATAAAATTCAACACTTAATGTAAACAGTATGAAGCCCAAACTTACTCTTGTTAGAGTAAAGGGACATAACTCTGTCATCTTTGTTGTAGGTGGATATCACACTGTTCAGTTAGATGGCATAAGTGCAGTAGAAGTAGTGTTTGCATTAGTCCTGGATTCAAACCTACGAAGTCGTAAATGATTTCACTGGGCCAATAGTTTAGATTTCACTGGGCCAATAGTTTAGATTTCCAAATGCAAAAATCATTGTCAACTGCACACTTTCCAAAGAAAAACTTGTTTTTCTTTGGAAAGTGCACAATTGACAATGATTTATTGGCATTTGTAAACCTAACCCACTGGCTCACAAAGATGCTTTGTGGCTAAGTAAAAAGACAAGCTAAGATGGCTAAATAAAACAAGTAAATGTATAAAATTTGCACTTTTAAAATTGGAGCATCATGTAAAGATTGCCTGGCTACTATTAGTGGAATGTGTCTCAGAGGAATATTCGTGTTATCTGTGACATGAACTGTGAACTTGCACAATAATAAAACAACAAACTATTACATAACCAAACTATAATACACGCAATGCAGTATACATGGATGTAGATTCCAAGAGCTTGGCACCATCATAATAGTGGGGAAACAGTCCGCAGGTAGAGAGGGTTTAACAGATCTGCCTACTTGTACGATTTGGGGTATTTTCTACGATTTTAGCCGATAAAATTCGAATATGACTTTATCATTTCTACACCAATAGTGGTATCACGCTTTGTGCAATTTTCATTTCGCTACGGAAATTACATTTCACCTAATATTTTGTCTTAACATTGAGAAACTACTTGTCCAACCTTCTGACCGTTTCTGTTGCATAAAGTAACACTTTATACTTGGTAATAAAGTAATGTTCACATAATATGTTTGTAGTACACATTTGAAACCTAGTTTGTACACTTTGAAACCCCAGAAAACACTTTGAAATGCTAATGAATACACTTGTGATGAAAAAGGGGTAGGCAGGTTTGGTTTAATGCTTATAGTATCACCCCTGGTTCATTAGTACAAGCTGAGACCTATAGGCTGCACAGAGTCCCACTGGGTGTCCTCCATTCCGCAATTCTGACATTTTAAAAATTATAAACACAGTTAATAAACTCCAACTCCCTCGCTCTGATTTGCATAATTTTACCTCACCGCTAATTGCAGCAATGTTACTTCATTACTCCACACATTGTTTGTGAATGAACTCGTTGTAGCAATTAAGGGTTCCTAATTCTTAAATCACTTTTCAAGTGCTAGTTGAAAGTTCAACCAAAATATGGTGTTGAAAACCTATCCTGTGTTAAGTTGTTTAAAAAAGTTCCTTCAGAATAGGATAGGTTTTAAACAGAATCAAGTCCAGGTTTTACACAATTTCAAGTCGAGCTGAAATTACTACAGTATAACAATGTTTAAAAGACCTTGAAGCAAGTAGAACCATAATAATTTTGATTCACATTAATTTTATTTCCAAACTACATGTATTACACAAACCATGTGGAGGAAATACCTTGCCCGCCAAAATACCTAATCATATTCAACCCTAATATAATATAGTTCAGGATTTTGGGGATATCAAATACTATTTCGTAAGTTTACGGCATTTTGGGGCATATGCTTGCTCCTTCATCAGGTGAATAATGCTCATGAAAAGGGTGTGTGTATATGTATGCTTATAGAAATATGTCTATGACGATGAGCTACAATAGATGTAATTACAAGTGAGAAAAGTTGGATGAAAAAAGGCAGTTAAAACATTGATGTAAAATTCATATATAATATAATATGATGTTTTTTAAAAAAATAGTGTACTCAATGTGACTTTTAAAAAAAATTGCACTTTCCCTTCATATCTCGGGTTATATTTAACCCTTAAAGTGCTGAGCTGATTTCAGCCAAACTTAAAACTGTGACCACATCTGCTGTTGCAAACCTATCCTGTGGTAATTTGTTTAAAAGAGCTCCTGTTGGAGCTCTTTTAAACAAATTACCTCATGATAGGTTTTCAACCGCCTGTTTCAGTTGGAATTTGATAACTAAAATGAGCAAATGTTGTGCTCAGCACTTCAAGGGTTAAGTGACTTGTGAAGGTGGTCACCCAGATGTAATATGACGAGATCACAAGGTTGGTGAGTACGTCCAGTGTCCTCATGTTGCCCATGCATCTTCCAGTTCCCCTGCCTGGACAACCCGGTCAGTCTACTTCTCTGTAACATGAACTGTCACAAGAAATTGTGTAACTTGCTTACACTGATAATGCAAAATTCTTGTTTCTGAATTGGTTTCTCATCCTTCTCTGAAGTTACCACATAAAAAGTCCCTGCCGTGTCATCTCTCGATGTATTACAGGGTGCTGTCTCACAAAGCCATCAGAAATTTATGACATCGTAAATCTTGAAAATCAACCAATGGCCATCGTAAATTTACAAAATTATAAACCATGTCAGTAAGCCCTTGGTTGTAAATTTACAAGGGCTTTGTGAAACAGTAATGAGTGTCACTGAGCGAATAGGTTTGGTTTACAAGTGCCAATTTTTTTTTATTGTAAACTGTACACTTTTCAAAGAAAAAACTTGTTTTTCTTTGGAAAGTGCACAGTTCACAATGATCTTTTTAATTTGTAAACCAAACCCATCCTCGATCCCCCCCTACCCACCC
>JAULCD010249231.1:0-10309 GCA_032361085.1 Calliostoma canaliculatum
AAGTCACTTGTCAAATTAGCAAAGAGACAACAACCAACACTTCACAGAAGAACAATCAAGAACGTCACAGAAGAACGATCCCGTTTTGCAACCATGTTTGACACATCAGGATGGAGGGAGCTGTTCGACTCCTGGGGAACCCTTCTCTTCTTAGACGTGGAACCAGACCTGGACGTATGGGCAGCTAAGGTTATTATTATGCAGAATGCTTACCAAAAGAATAGTTGTTAAGAATAAAGAATATAAAATGTAGATTGCAATATAAGTACAAATAAATTTGGGGCAAGTTAAAAAACGTAAAATATAACATCTATATAGGTTCTAAAAAATACTTGTTTATTTACAAATGTCTTTATTACATTGTCATATACATATTTTATAAATTTATTTCTGTCTGATTACAGTACGAAGAATCTCCTCTTGGCTCCAGCCCAACTCCTGATACACCTGGGGAAGAAATTTCTCAGGATGAAGATCCAGACTTCCGCCATACTGGTGATACACTTAGTGAGGACGTCCTGGACTACACAATCACCTTGAGCAGTCAGGACAGCGACTCCTTCACTCTGTGTCCCAGTACAGCAACTTTATACACGGACGTGTCACCCGACTTCACTCTGTGTCCCAGTACTGCGACTTCATCTACGGACGTGTCACCCGGCTTTAAACCACAGCAGTCAGACGATGAAGTGTCCGAGGCATCGTCAACAACATGCGTCGAGTGTGACCCCCGGGTGCCGTCCCCCATCTGCACAGACGGCAGATACAACCCCGTCCCCAAACACTCAAGCGACTCCTCTGACAGCGAGGTCGCCATGGAGACGCAGACTGAGACTCGCCAAAACGAGATAGAACCAAAACAGATTGTTGCAGCCAAAGTGGACAATGTTGTTGCAGCCAAAGTGGACAGTGTTGTTGCAGCCAAAGTGGACAATGTTGTTGCAACCAAAGTGGACAGTGTTGCTGTTGACAATACTTGCCAACCAAAGAAGTCGTCAAAAATAGTCCGTTTTTTCCGTAGAATGCGCCGCTTCTTTAGTCGAAAAACACAAAAGAAGGGAGGCTGGAGCAAGTTGTAAATACATGCTAATAAATTGTTAAACATTTTACTTTGATTTTTTAAAAAAAAGTAACTATTGTCTTTTTTTTTAACTTAATAAAATTGTTTAATTAAAAATATCTTATTTTGTTGGGGTTTTTTATACACTATTTAAGTTAAATATTCACATGGTACACAGTGAGATCCCAATGAGTCAGACGTTGTTTGGTTTAGATATAATAGAAAGGCAGTTGTCTTGAAGCCAGGTTGTATTTCTTACCGTTTTCAACATAATTTCAGTTACTCTCTTTCAATAGAGATTTGTATGATAAAATACTTTACCATCAGTCTGGTTAAACTATTCGGTGAAACCCACGAGTTTATGTCGATACTGGGAAATCAAGGGTGATACTGTAGAGCAACAATGCATTGATCCTGGGGGTGTTCTCTGTCACAGAGTGACTATGACCAAACATTGGTTGGTTTCGGGGAAATCTAATAAAAACATATCTTGTAATTATTTGTTTAAAAGAGCTCCTATTGGAGCTCTTTTAAACAAATTATCACAGGATATGTTTTTAATAGCACAAGGAAAAGTTACATTTTAAGTCCTACTAACATTAAAAGTAAATGTACCGATAACTATCAAAAACAATTTTAAAAATTTAAATACATGGCATTCGTAATTTTCAACAACTTCATTCAATTTTATGCAGCAGGTCAATAATTATGTTCTATGACTTTGTTGTCATAAAATGATAGTTATGTTAATTAATAAAATTGCTTATACAAAGTGGACGCTATGTGCCAACACTAGTAATACTTTTTAATTGAAACATACACGAAAATAGCGATACTAAAGTTTGTTTGCGTCTGAATGAAAAATACACAAGCTCATCTCAACGTAGACAAACGATGAATATTTGAAAAATACAAATGCCATGCCATCGATATGTATCTATGGAGAAATGAGTTTAGAAGCGACCGATGTCTATGTGAATGTTTGCCTCAAAAGAGGTAAGCCACGACAAGTCTCAGAAAATTATGACAACACATTTATTACCAGCCATGTTGTTTTCTATGATTGGAGGCGCCATTCGACAGCCGCTGTCTGAGGTATAAGCGACAGACTTGGCCGAGCGATACATCACCAGATCGGGTGATGTGTTGCTTCGTCTCGTTCAGTTGTGTTTTTAGCAGGAAACACTTCCTGGCTTATCTAAAACTTGCTCTATTTCTCTCTTATGTCAAGACTTTTGTAGCGTTTTAAACGTTAGGAATTGGCGTCCCTTTTCGATATTAAACTTGGATTACAAAATTATTTCAAAAAGGTTTAGGCAACGTCATAGAGAATGTAGTTCACGTAGAATAAACTTGTGCTGTTCCAGACCCCGTTCCTCACAGCGATCTTAGGCTAAGTTGACCGTGAGTGCTAAAATATAACATTGGCTTACGACTGTCGTAGCGCAGAGATCACTTTAGAACCGGTGCCATTCGGCACCGGTTCCAAATGAACCTTTGCGCTATGACAGTCGTAAGCCTATGATAACAAACAACTCCACAGGACATTGTTTTAAAAATCACTTACGATCGACTTAGCTTAAGATCGCTTTGAGGAACGGGGCCCTGCTCTGTCTATTCAGAATAGCGTTTATCTCATTCGTAATGTGCTGGATTATGTGGAGCAGAAAATTTTCCCTGGTGCTTTTATTAGTTTAGATCAAGAAAATTATTTTAATAGAGTTTCCCACGAGTTTTGGTTGAACGTTTTGGATGCTTTTGTTAATAAATTAATAAATTATACATTTATATAGTGCATCTTATCCAGATATAGTCCCTGCTCAAGAGCGCCCAGTCATATGCTTTTTTGAAGAGGGTGGTTTTCAGGGCAGACCGAAAACTGCTGACATCCTTAAACCTCCTGACATCCGCTGGAAGCTCGTTGGCCCTTTTTAAAAAAAAGAAACATTCCAGTTTATTTATCGGTCCATGGCTGAACCTATTCGACGTTCTATATTTTATAAGCCACTTTTAGAAGGGGGTTAGGTGTGACTTACATCCTAACAAAATTTCAGTCTTTCTTTTTAAAACATTTACAGTATGTACTTAATAATAATACAGTCAAATAGACTTATTTCGCAAATAATGGATTGGTTTGACTTTTTAAGCAACTGCAATCCTTCCTATACTTCTCGTTCACTTCCCCATTCAGAAACTATGTCTGATGGCTTTAAGAAAGTTTGAATCCACTTCTTCGGATTCACTTTCAGAGTTAAGATTCGTAAATGACATTTAGAAGTTGGTGTAGATATAACACACACACAAACTATAATGCATTATAACTTCTTTAATTGTAAAGCACGACGTTTCTGGGTCACCTGACGAAGGGGCAAGGACTAGTCCAAAAACGTCGTGCTTTACAATTAAAGAAGTTGTAATCCATAATATTTTTGGTGTTATACATTCAGAGATGATTTTTATTTTACTTTTAGACAATTATATATGATAGTCTATTACAAAATGCTAAGGAAGGGGTAAAGTTGAGAATATTTATCCTCGTATTAACTCTACACATGTTTGGCTTAGTTTACACAACCCCTTTCAGGTTTGTTTACCCAAATCTGTTAAGTGTCGTCTTATCTATGATTATCTCCCTTTGAGCTATACTCTTTACGTCCCTAAAATCTCTCCTTAATTGGATTGTGTCCTTTGTCTATCGTCAAAAGAGAACTCCAATATCTCTTTTTCTTTTGCCTTTTTGTTGTATATTTTTGTATTAATTGTATCATGTTTTGTTCTGAAGTGTATCTTACTAGCTATTTTTGTACATTATTTGATTCTGTGATACTGATGAAAAATGTATTATTTTTTCCCCACACATTTCATTTGTTTATCTACATTTGTAATTTAAACAGTTTTTTTAATTGATGCAGTGAAATTCTATATATGTTTTTTTTCCCCTTTTACTTCTAGTTTAATAATTAATTGTTTTACATTTTCTTGTTACTCTGTTGATAGTTGTATCCATGCTGTCCACGAATGTAATGCATTTTTGTGTAAATAAAATTTATCAAAAATAAAAACAAGTATTTTAAATGTTTATTATAGCTAATAATTACACAAATAAATTCTGAATCAATTTAACCTATAGGTAAAATTTTATTTCAATAACTACTTATTCTCATATTTTCTTATTTTAAATGCATATTCATATTCAAATATTCAAATTAGTATCGCCTCTTCATTGTTGAATGCGTACATATAATCCCTGACTGAAAGTCATTCTAGTTTTGATATAGCTGAAAGCCGGTGCTTGTAGGCACGGGTACTTTTACTGTAGAGTCGTTACTCTACACAATATTGCTTTTTTTTGTCAACCTCTTCAAGCGTTGAGGTTAAATACTAAACAATATTTATGTATTCTTTGAAAAAACCTCTGAAGTTACTGTTACTCTGTATTTCTAAAATCTGCACAATTGCATAAAGCATATGTCAAAATAAACCACATCCTTGGCGTCCAGTAGGATGCAATAATCGAGAAAAACTTGAAAATAATACAAATACAAGCTGGAAATAATTGACCAGACAATAAATAGCCAGTTATGAGTTAGGGGTGGGGGTGGGTGGGGGGACGGGGGGTTGCTATCTATATGTATTACCTGTATATCAGTGCCCACGACGAAAAATAACGTATGTTCTTGGGTGCAATCATAAATCTATAAGCGCTCATAAAAATTAATGACTAAACTTATTATGAAGATATGCCAACCCACATATACAAAAAGTAGTGGAGACAGCATTTATATAACTGGGTGACATCGGCAAAAGTTTAAATGAAGACTCGTCCACTTCCGTTCATGTTTCTGCTTCTAATCTGTTTGTTGGAACATCAAATGCGCCGAAATTGGTCAAAGGTCAGCGGCATACAACTCTGGGAATACGGCCAACTCTGATTGGCTGAGCAAAATATTATGATTGTCTCCCTTCGTTTGAGTCTGTTTAACATCTTAGACTGCTTGAGTGAGTTGGGGTTTAACGCCGTTTTTAACCGATATAAAGTCGTAAGTTCAATAGTATCCCATTAGTCACATGACATATAATTGGGAAGGGGGCACAGTGCATACGGCTACGATTCTACGTACAAGAGGTCTAGAGTTGCGTATTGTGTTACCATATTGAGTATTTAGGTTCAAACTAATGAAATATACATGTTTGTAAACTTGGGGTGTTATAATTTGCAGAATGTTGATTAATGAGTGAGTTATTGCTTTGCGCTGAGTGAGCAGTATTTCAGCTTTTCGCAGCGAGATCAAAACTAAAGAAGAAATATCAGTCTAAGACACTTGGTTATGAAGTGTTGTATTTCTTGTTTGTTTGTTTTTGGTTTGTTTTTTTTAAAACACAAAAATATATTTTGTTAAAAGGTAATCACTTACACTGTATGCTAGAACCATCGAAGTGATTAAAAATATAATTTAAAGCTTGTGAATTATGAAATACACCCTGAATTTGTCCAGTGTTCAACAGAATGCACCTTACCCTAAGCAAATAATACATTCTGATACCATATGCAAATTTGCTGAATAAGATCTATACATTATTACAGTCGTCCTTACATGCTTTTGAGCGTCAATTTATATAGTTATATAGTTATATTTCGTACTCTTGCTGAATAATTTGGAAACGCCAAACAGGAAGTATTTTCTGTTATTGTTAAAAGCCATAAAACCACGTTTACAGAATCTTCTAAAGATTATAACTTTTCAAAAAGAACGATTTCATCGCAAAATTATCCCGTATTTTGCAAATAAATCCCTGATGATCCAAAAGTTTAATAATGATTAAAATAAATTACTTTTGCTCTTCAGTAAACATCATCATAGTAACAGCTAATTGCGATTAAAATGGTACACATTATGCTAACACAGAAATGTTTTAGTTATGAAGGTGTAAACAATTAATTTGTCTGTTCAGAAATCTGTAAACATGTGGTAAATATATATATAACTTTACTTTGTCTGTACATATAGGACAGTGGACCTTTATATATTTAAAACAAATAGCCTACTATTATTATGCGTATTGTTTTGTGAATAGGCAACTGTTTGAATATGTAAAATCGGATGCAATTATTTCTAAACAGTTTAATGTTTTCTTTAAAGGTTAATTAAAACAGGTAAAATGTATTTCTAACAGCCACGTCCCGGTAACGGCGCCGCTTGTGACAATCTGATTAAAACCAGTCACTTTGTGGCATTTAGAATAGTTTACTCCTAAAATCAAAATCACCATTCTTTACACAATTATCACTATAGCGCTGAAAATACAGACGGTTTAGAAATAGACTGCCAGTTTCATGCAGGTGGAGATAAGGGATCTACTAGCATCCTGGGAAGTCTATTGGGGCTGGGTTGAATACAAGTGTTATCGGGATCCCGTTTTACAAAGGCGTCATAACTTTAAACCATGTCACTGGGTTAATGGTTTAGGTTTACAAATGCAAAAATTCGGTGTAAACTGTGCACTTTCTGCAAAAATTTGTTGTAAACTGTGCACTTTCCCAAAAAAGCCAAGTTTTTCTTTGGAAAGTGCACACTTTATAACCATTTTTGCATTTGTAGACCAAATAATTTAACCCAGTGACATGGTTTAGGACGTTGTAAAGTTATGACGTCTTCGTAAAACGGGCTCCTGACCTGCACTGTGTTGGCGGGACTGGTGCATGTTAATGAAGGTGTGGGGTCAATACGAGCACAGAATACACAACACTGTGGTGCCAGGTGATGCCTGACAGGTGTTGTGTGGTTTAATGTGTACCTAAATGTATATGCCAAAAATATAAACATATCTATAATAGTGATTATTAATAAGCCATTGTCTTGTTCAGATATTTAATTTGATACACTCTGTGACTGTTATACTTAGATGATGTTCCCCTAAAATACAGTCCTTAGAAATACACAACATACACGTAATTGTTGTTGGTCAGTTCATTTGTGACGTTAGTTAAACTATTTCATTGTGAATAATTTCTTAAAAAACCTTATTTGTACATATCACGAGGAAAAATGTATTACAATTCTTAGCGGATTTCCATGGGTTTGATGCAATTTTCTATGGAAATCCGCTGAATAATTAATATGTATTTTTCGAGAGTTTATTATGTGTCGTACTGCTAATTTGGCAATACCGAAATCGAAACAAGGAAAATTCGCTGAATAATTTCTATACATTTTGTGCAGTGTATGTACACGTCATTTCTGGACATGTTTACTTGTTCACCAGTTTAACAGTTGATTGGAATTTGACTGATTTCTGCCCTTGTCCAGTATCCCAACTTTTAAACAAAATGATCTACTGTTAATGTACACTTGCTAGGAATACATCCATGGGGATTTACAGCTTTTGAAGGAAAGGATGGGTGTTTCTCAAATGAGTTGGGTAAATAAGAGATGACTGCTTACAGACATGTGTTCAACTACTGAACAAGTACATTAACTATTACAAAAGTATAATTGTCAATTACAATAAAAGGTTGCTGAAAAGACAAATGCATATTGTATTTACAGAAATATGTTTTTAGGTATTTACGAAAGGGAAAATTTATCATCAGCCTGTAGTAGTGTCCACGTTAATTCGTGTAGAGTTGATGACAAAAACAAGGAGGCTTGAGCGGCCCTACACGTTGTAACGGGTTCGTATAGCAACTTAAAGGGTTTATTTTAAAACACTTCCAGCTGCTTTTAGCTAGTTTAGTCTATCTGTAATTTACACTTACTTGACAAAATATGTTGTTGAATGTGATATCAGATTTTGTCGCGATAGATCTTTCAACAGTTGGGAGTGGTATAACAAAGATGATGGCAACAATTTACTGCATCAACAGAAACCTATGTCTCAGGTTGCAATGAGCCATGACTGAATATAAGATGGCTTTAAGTTAAATTACAAATATGTTATTCTTTATAAAATATTTATTGTATTATGTTTGTACCAGAACTTTTTGTTTAAAACGCGCATTGACATATATGCATATATTTGTAGTGTCTATATGTTGAGACCTATTCCAAAAAACGTTAATTAAGATAGATACAATACATATTTTAGTGTGGCTATGAACACCTCCCCCAACAACGAACTAAGAGAAGTGGGATCCCGTGCCACAAAGCTATCGTAAGATGTCACGAGGGCACTAAGATTGAAGTTAAGAAGTCTTAGCCTCACGATAGCTTTTTGAAACAGGCCCTTGCTGCCGGTCAGTTTACATTTTACCAACATGTCACTGATATAAAAGTTTCCGCTTTATATTGGTGTTATTGAGCTTGGTGTTTCTGAAAACAAAAATGATTGGGTCACGTCACCAAGGTCACTTCTTAACTTTGTGTGGTAAAAGCTTACTTCATGAATGCCCAATGCAATGTATTGCGGGCGTGTCCTCTTTGTGGATGCGTTTAGGGTGTTACACCAAAGGTGGGGACTTGTTTGTCCTATCCCATCCACAATATTGTAAGCTTTAGATAAGCTCCAGAATTAGATGATGACCTAAGCACAGACCCTGCAAGGTACTCATAATTCTGAAGTTAAACAGACAGAAGCAATAACACAAATGCAGACGGATTGTCAGTTCATGTGCAATTTGTCTTTCACTGGCAAAAACTCATTGGCATTATGAAAGCAATTATTTTAACTTATTTGAAAACACATACACTGGAGACCATGCTGTTGTCCTAATATGTTTACTCCAGGGTTTTATGAGTCATCGTTTATGGTTGTTATAGTTTGATTCAATACGTAAATAAACTGAATAACAATCAACTGAAGTCTGGTGAAGGTCATGCATGTTCAATGAGTCATTTCTTGTCTGGAAGAGACTAATGTTCAAAACACGATTGTCAAATTTTATTTTCAGTATAGCTTGTATGTAAGTACAATAAAATGTTTTAACTTAAAATTCCAATTTGTCACTTTGCAGTGTGTTTTTTAATACGCTGCAGAAATACGTGATGATTATTATAAAGCAGAACTGTGGAGAGTATACATAATCAACTCATAAACAATAAAGTGTGATATAAAACAAAATGAATGATTGAATAAGCGCGTGGAGCTATCATTGTCAAGAGGGTCTAGATAACCAACCTTTTCATGTCTTAACGCATAATTGTCACAAGTCTTCTAATCTCGTGTTGATAGGAACAACGTGTTTCTTTTACGGAAACTCCCGAGGCAAAGGGATCAGCAAGTGAAGAGATGATTGACTTCAGAGTAGACTCAAGTGAAGCAGAAAAGATAGCTCCTCTCCATATGTCAGCGAGGCAATCAGCGGCTCTCATTTCCTCGCACGTTAAAGTAGACAACTTCTAAGCATCAATGTATGCTATCAGCATGCCTATTTTTCAAAATAAAACGTAGTACTGGGTTGGTATTGCCAAAGTAGCAATACCACACCCAAACAAATCTTGAAAAAAATACATATAAATTATTTAGCGGATTTTCATGGGTTTGATGAGATTTTCTATGGAAATCCGCTAAATAATTTAATTTAAATAATTTTTTTGTAGTGAAAATAGTGTTCATCCTGTCCAGTTGTTCCAAAAAGTGAAACATAGAAATATGTGATCTGTATGGATATTTGCTCAAATGAACCATTTCCGAATGTCTGTATTAAATAAAACTTACAGTAACATGAGATTGAGCAACAGAGACAGTTGGGCAAAATAATAAATAAATTACATAAACATGAGTTAAGAGTCCCTTCCAAAGAATCTCCTAAAGCCAACCATGTGACATGCAACACGTGTGATAGCTGCCACTAATACTCGCGGAAGTCGTCTTTTGCCTGATGCCTGATGCTTTTTGTGCTGCACTTTAAAAAAACCTATTTTTTCTGTCGACCAAGTTCTCAAATCCATGTCATGATACCCAAAACAACGCGTTGATGTTAACCTTGTATTAAAAAGGCTGCACGTGTCTGTTGGTATTAGATGCATTACACAGCACAAACCTCCTTGTTGTTGATATACAGCGGCAATATGACAGGTCTGACCATTCTATTCCTGTGTAATTTGCCAATCAGGACACCGTTCCTCAAAACGATTTTAGGCTAAGTTGGACGTATTTATTCACGTATAATGCGCACTTTTTTCCCAGAATTATGACCCCAAATTTTTAGATGCGCATTATACGCGGGTAATTAATTTTTCTAAGTTTTCTCAGTGGTAGAGCCGAGCGATGTAACCGGAAGTTAGGTTTCGAAAACATCTAGGGCGATAG
>JAULCD010249342.1:0-10308 GCA_032361085.1 Calliostoma canaliculatum
TATATCTATACGTTAGGCCTACGTCACCTTCTGTATATTTATAAATACGGATCTCACGTATCCCTCTTGTGACAGGCCCTACATTCGTTTGTTTTACATGCGTGTGTATCATAACGTCTCCATCTCTTGATGGACTGAAAAATTCGTTACAATTGCAAACCGCTAAACATAAAACATTAACTCCAAAACAAGTACTCAAAGTCCAACACAAAGAAATCCAGCCTTCTCTTGACTATTATTCTTTATCACTTTTTTCGCCACTAAGCTTTTCTGCGACATTGTCGTATTGGTCACTCACATTACACTCATTGTTTCCTTTTAAAAGACGACTATCTTGCATTTCTTGCCAGTTTCCACTTTAATAAAACCTATTCACTGGCCAAATTATGGATCTTTTTTTATAAATCACCAAATTTAAATCATCTTTTTAGCCACACTAGTGGTGTAACGATTTTAGATTTTCTTAAGGCCATTAACATTTGTAACAAGATATGATTTTTACACATTTTTTATAATTTCCATAGCACTGTTAATTACCCAAATGTTCAAACTTCAAACTTTAAATTCAAACCTTCAGCCACTTTATAGTTTAATACTATGCAAATCTATTTATAACTAAAAAAATTAATACTTAATTAATTATGTAATACCTGATACAATTTGTGATAATTGTCTACTTTCTAGATATTTGGATATTTGGATGGTGTACAGATTGAGAATGGCATCTTTTTGAACAAATATTAATTTGGGGGTTTACACCCCTCGTGCGAACACAACAGGAATGTATAAAATGCAAGGTATCCACGTGCATTACAAAAAGCACTTTTAATCGGAGGTGTCAAAACATATAAAATGAGAACAAACTTTGATAATTTTATAAGAACTGATCAGTATGGCAGGAAGGCGATATTTACAAGCCAGTAGATGGGACATTATCGGCATAAATAAAACAGGAATGTCTCCCATAGCGATTGGTCGTCAGTTGAACATTCATCACTCTATCATTAGCAGACTTGTGAGAAAATTTATTGCCATCAACCATGTAAAAGGTCGGCCTGGGCCAGGACGAACAAGAAAGACCACCAAAGTGAAAGATAAAGCCCTGGCACGTCTTGTGCGACGTCAACCTTTCACAACAAGTGGATTGAAACACAATTGGCTACCAAAAAGGGCTGTGAGCAACAGAACAGTGCAAAGCGGTTGAAGTCAATCGGAATGAGGGCATGGCTGGTAATTAAGCATCCAACACTAACAAATATCCATAAAAGAGCTCGTTTGAAATGATCTTTGGCCCGACGTCAATGGAATTTGATTTCATGGAGGAAGGTCCATTGCTCGGACGAGAGCAACTTTATTTTGCATGTCACAGATGGCCGGCAACATGTTTGGAAGACCAAAATCACTGCATATGTGTCAAGGAACATTTAGGCTGCAGTTCCGTTTGATGGGGGGTCAGTTATGGTCGGGGGATGTCTTTCCCATGATTGTAAGCTGGATCTTGTCACAGTTTCGGGGGAATTTCAATGGCAATCGCTACATCCAGGACATCCTTGACCCCGTTCTTGTACCTTATGTTGGCAATCATGCTTTAGCAACTCGTCCTTTATTCATGAATGACAACGCATGTCCTCACCGGTCCCGTGCTGTGAAGAACTATCTTCCGAAAAACATCATACCCACCTTCTCTGTCCTGCTATTCGTCCAGATTTGAATCCTTTGGAACTTGTCGGGGACATTATTAGACGACTCAAAATGGAACTTCGTCCACGGATTCTCACTGGTTTAGAGGCTGCATTGCATCATGAGTGGCAGCAGCTGCTTTTTGAACTAATTCAAAGGCTCACTGGAGGCATAAAAGGAAGGGTCAATGCCGTTACCCGAGCTCATGGCGGGTACACTCTATACTAACATATTTTCGTCTATGCAGACGGTCAATTTAGTTTAAAAGGTCATTTAATCGAACACATCAGGGGGTCCTTTTCTTGCAGCTTTATTCATGGCTGATTCTTCCTATGTTTGGCACTCTGCATTGCTTATAATTTCCTTTCTCCGATAATGCTTCACAACTTGTTTTTTTTATATGGCTGCTCTCAAGCGAAGCAGTTTCTTCCTTTACCACAGTCGTCCATGTTGTTCTATCCTCAGCTTTCTCTTCCCATGTGCCGTCATCCACTTCACACTTGGACAAACTGATTTTACAAGCGTCCTTGTAACTCAGTTTTGGCCTTTCTCTTGTTTCTTGCCCTGGGCCAGTTCTCCATAGAGCAGTTGCTTTGGAATTCGATGGTCATATATTCTCTTGACCTGCCCCAACCATCTCAGTCTTCTCATACACAGAATAGCTGTCATGCTTTGAAGATTTGCCTCGGCCAGCACTTCAGTATGGGTGACCTTGTCATGCCATGTTATGCCTAAGATCTTGCAGAGACATCTAAGATGGAAATTGTCGAGGCGCTTTTCCTGCCTTCTGTACAAGGTCCATGTTTCATATCCATAGAGGAGTGTACTGAGAACACATGCTTTATAAATCCTCATCTTTGTCTTGATGTCTAATCTCTTGTTCTTCCATATTCGTTTTGTCAGCCTTCTAAATGTTGTTGCTGCCTTCCCTATCATGATGTTGATTTCTTCAGTGAAAGTAGTAGAGGAGAAGGTAGATCCTAGTTAGCAAAACGTGTCCACTGTCTCGAGTTCTTTGTCATCAAGCTTGATGTGGTCTTGCACTGCTACCTCCTGAGCGAGCATGACTGTCTTCTTAACACTAATGACCAAACTTAAGCCTTGCATGATGATGATAGGTGGTCCACCATTGTTTGTAGGGTTGGTCCACTTTGTCAACAAGTGCCCCATCATCGGCAAAGAGAAGGTATATTATTGTTGCTCTGTTGCTCTTGGTCTTGGACTGGAGTCAAGAAAGATTGAAGAGGAATCCATCAGTTCTCCAATGAAGGTAGACATCTCCAGGCACCGTCAAACTGAATGGTGGCCTTCATGTTTAATGGAACGAAACAATGAGCTGCAGCAGTATTGGTGGACAACCACTTTTTCCAAGCACCATGTACAGATCATATCCATTGTTGATGGGTTAGATCTGAAACCGCATTGGCTCTCTGGTAGGACTTTTTTCTGCTAGTTTCTGAAGTCGCTTTAGGATGATCCTCGCCAAAAAATTTCCAGTGATTCTTAGAAGTAAGATACCCCTGTAGTTGTTGCAATCTCCCTTGTCCCGTTTATTTTAGCTGAGAGTTGTGATCTTGGCATATTTCATATATTGTCGAAGTTCTACTTCCAACCAAAAAGTCGTTTTTTGTGTAGATGTGGGAGGAGGGCCTCTTTGTTCTCTATCAACACTTCAGCAGGTATATTGTCATTTCTAGGTGCCTTTCCACCTGCAAGTTCATCATTTGCAATGGGGAGTTTTTTTCTTCTGTTGGTGGTATATCAAGCTCTGTCATTTTGGGGAGCTGAGAAATTACCTCATGGAGCTGTCCATCAACATCTCGCTTCTTTGTGTACAGAGTAATGTTCCACCCATCTTTCCATTTGTTTCTTCACCAGTTAACCTGTTGCAGACCTGAGAGGTGCCACTTTGTTTGCTGTTGGTCCGATAGCAACTGTTCTCATAGATTTTCCTGATGTTACCAATGTCACTTGCCTGTTGAATTTCTGAGCATAATTTATTCCAGTACTGGTTGTCACATTTTCTGGTTTCTTTTTGGAGGTTGGATTTTGCCACACGTAGCTGTTGCTTTGTACTTTCTGTTATCTTTCTGTTGTGCTCTATGAGGATCCTACGTTTTTTCTCGAGTAATGACATTAATGTTGATGCATTGGCTTCAAACCAGAAAGTCTATCTGTTCCAAAGGCACTCGACGCAGAATCATATATTGCTGATTTCATGTTGTTTCACATGTCGCCAGGGGATGAGCTATCTAGGTTTTGGAGCTGTTCTTCAAATTTTTGAAATTTGGTTCTTATCACTGGATCTTGGTTTTTTGGTTTTTTTCTTGCCTTGGCTATAACCAACAGATGGTCTGTGTTACAGTCTGCACTGTGGAAGGATCTTGTTGGCTTCACTGTGTTACCCTCATTCTTTCCGACGATGACAAAGTCAATCTGGTGCCAATGGCCTGATCTCGGATGACACCAAGAAACCGTGTGACGGTTTTTGCCATTGTAAAAGGTTTTTGTAATACACAGGTTGTTATTTGTGCAGAATTTTAAGAGTCTCTGGCCGTTTTCATTGATATTCCCAAGTCCAAACTGTCAAAGGCAGTTGGGCCATACATGATGATCAGTACCTACTCTTGCATTGAAATCGCCCATGAGAAAGAGTTGATCTGCTTTTTGGACACTGTTGATCACATCCTAAAGTTCCCCATAGAACTGATCTTTCTTCTTATTGTCTGCTATTAGAGTCGGAACATAGGCACTGATGAAATAGGCCTTTCCAGTTTTAGTCGCCACTTCCATAATATCGATGCACTCAGGTATACTTTGAGGGGGGATGATCTTGTTCAGCAATCTAATTGTACTGCAAACCTTACACCATGGATCTTCCCCAAGACCTTTCCAGAAGAATATGTGATTTATTTCCCTAATGAAACCAGAGTCAGCAAGTATTGTCTCTTGCAGGGCAGTGATGTCTACATTCAGCCATGTAATCTCCCTGTCAATGATTTCTGTTTTCCTGAGGTCTTTTATTTTGTCCAGGTCTCAAGTTTTAATGGGGTCAAGTTTTTTCTTCTTTTGCCTGGTGCTGGGCTTTACGTCTGCTTTTCGGTTTTTGTCCTAGCTTCTTATATTCATAGAAGCAAACAGATGTGGCAGATCAGCACCTTAATGACGGGGGGCTGCCCAGTTTAAGACGGGCGGTAGCTGATCAGTGCCACTGAACAGTCTCACCCATCGTCGAAGATGACCCGTGGCAACATACCATTTCACCAAAAAAGGATGCCTTACAACCCGTAAACTGCCACCTCCCGTGTTGTTTCCCTTGCTTCTTACAGCAAGGATGAAGCGTCCTCTCCATATGCACTTTTGCAGCATCCTCCCAGAAATTTTGAGACATTGGCTAAGCTGAATGCTTGGGCCCTGAGTGTATGGGGAACGTGCTTTACCTAATTTGCACGATCCCCCTCTCGACTTCACTAATTTAGTCCCAAAAAGGGACATGGTCAATACATTTGGAACCAGCGAAGTTGCAGGGGCTGCCAGAAGATAGTTTGGTTATTCCTCCCTATCAGCTGCCTTATGGGCCCTCCCTTCGAATTTTCTGTTTGGGTTTACTGCCTTAGGCTTTCATACTCCCGTATGTACCTACAAGGCAATAGGAACAGCCGCAGCTTAGTTCGAAGTGTTATTTGTAAAAAGTGTCTATTTCTAATATCAGTAATTTAAAAAAAATTAAATATGATGACTCAGCATATTTTAGTGATTATTTTTCCCTTTATAGCATATTCCAACTGTTTAACACAATGAAATGTTGAAAGAATTATAACAATAATTTTGTATATGAATTTTGTGGAGTATGCTTTTTTATACTAAGATTATATTGCCTGCTAACTGACCTTGTTTGTATGCAATTATCAACCCTATGTCCTTTCTTAGTATTACTTCAAACCCTAACCCAATATCCCCGCTTACCCTGCGTAACAATAAAATAAGTGTTTGCAAAACGAGTTATCAACAATTAATGCTGTGTGTTTTCCAAAAATATCCATGTAATAAAAGTTTTGGATTGAGGATGCACAGTGGTCAGACAGCAAGCTTAAAAGACTGCATGCTGAGCACAGGTACAAATTTTAAACCTCCGTGCGTTCGCATTAACGCGCATTCATCGTCGTGCCAAATTGAGATGGGCCAGGGACGTGTACAACAACGAACCTGGGCAAGATTTCTTTTCAGCGACAAAAGTAGATTTCAGCTGTTCCATTCTGATGAATTTACAGACGAGCCAGTGAATGCACGGCTTGTTGTTGCATCAAGAAGGTGGAGCCTTACGGTGGTGGAAATGTGATGGTCTGGGGCGGTATATGTGGGGGACCAGAAGACAGATCTTGTTATTGTCAATGGCAATATGACCGCACGTCGCTACATCGACGACGTCTTAAGACCTGTGGTGCTGCTGTTCATGCAACAAAACCTACGAGCGATGTTTCAGTAAGACAACACCACACCACATACAGCTCGGGTCACCAGAGCCTTTTTAAACGTCAACAACATGCATGTTCTGCGTGGCCGCCTCAATCACCAGACTTGTGATCCCTTGAGCACCTTTAGGACCAACTGGGATGTTGAATTCGCAACGTTAGTCGCCGCCATTGACGAAAGACACCTTGGCCGTAGCCCTGCAAGAGGAATGGCGTAGGACCCCTAACCAAGACTTCAGAGGACTTGTGTACTCGACTTGATGCCGTGTGAGAGCTTGCAACTTTGCTGGAGGCTGTGGCCACCCCACCCGCTTGTGACCCATTGAGCACCTCCAGGACCAACTAGGACGTCGAATTAGGCAACATCAACAGCCTTAACAAAACATCAGAAGACTTGTGTAATCGACTCGACGCCGTGTGAGAGTATGCATTGTTGCTGGAGGAGGGCACACCCGATAATGACTCGTATGTGTTACCCTTGTTACACCACTGAACTCTGAACATCGTTTCAACTTCAACCTTCAACCAAACTTAGTGGTCGAATACTGGACAATACACCCCTGTGTAATAAACGTGTCTGTTTCATGTCATGTCAAATGCTGATTATTGTGTTCTGTATGAAATACCGCTCCAAACATATTGTTTTTTCCAAATACACTATTATTTGTTACTACAAATTGCGTTTGTTATGTTTTAGATAATTTATTGCAATTCAATTTATTAATATTGATTTTGTGCATAAATGTGCACAAAAAGCCATTTCCCCATACATTCTTATAGTAAAATCAGAACTGACAATCGCTAAATAATATTACTTAACTTGTAAAAATGGACAGTTACCCCATTGTTTTGTTTACTTTAATAATTTTATATACCTTCAGGCATGCTGTGATACCAGTTTTGAAAAATAGTTAAATATTTAAATTAAAAGGAGCTAGACTTGGGAAAGTAATTCGCGCATAGAACTGGGCATGTTTACACAGAGGTTGACTCGTTAAAACTGAAATAGATAATCAAGTTTCGCGAAAAAAATAAGAATTAATTATATTGTTAATGTTATATTTATTTCATTTTGTGTGAATGTAAGTAGCCATTCGCTTTGTATGAATTGTTATTAAATGATTAACAGAAGTATGTCTGTATCGCAAAGCAGTCGGACACCAAAATATGTACATGTGAGTGTATGAGTGTGAATGATTTTTCGTCCAACTTGCTAATTACTCCTTCTGACTTACACATTGTATTAGTATTTATATACTTGCTGAAGTGTGCATGCGATTGAATATTAACAAGTAATTTGTCTTATTAGAAGTACATTTTATATGATATTGGCATAACTATACCATCATGTCTCATCAGGTCTCATGAATGTGGACACTTTTTACATTAGGAGATTAGTTTGTTGTGGCACTATCTCTTTATTTTGAACAGGGACCCCCATGTTTTTTTTTATATCATTCTATTGGTATGGTATCAAAGATAATGCGTGCAAAATATGACAAAAATGAATAGTTAAAAAATTATTTCAGAGGTGATTTTGTATTCAAAATGGTTGAAAATCAGGGATATTTTGTGATAAATAAAAATGCAATTTTCGCATTTAAAAAAAAAAGTTATTACTACTATTTTGAACATTTTAAAATGTCTTTAATTACTAAAGTGCGTATGTGACTTGATAATCTGTCAAAGTTTTATAAAAAGTTCATCGGGTTTAATTTATTTTATGAATTCGTGAGATTGGGCACGAGTCGTTATCTTGTGGTCAATTTATTATGAAAATAACTCTGTATTGACCCCCCTGGTTTTTTGTACCATTCAGTTTGTAATATATCATTGATAATATATGCAAAATATGAGAAGAATGTATAGATAAGTAATTTACTATCCTAAGCCTCCTTAATCACACCATATCATCGCTGTACGCATATTTGGTGTCATCACCGGAAGTCTGTACGGTTTCATCACAAAACAGTAACTTTGACGCACATGTGCGCCCAGTAAATTTGTCATAACTAGTACTGTAAACAGTCTAAAGTATCACCACTTGCACAGTTTTACACATAATTGATCGATAAATATATATACAAACTTGTAGGCTTACCCTGATCTTACAGAGTAATTTAAGTAACATCATCTCATTAGGCAAATTAGATTCTACCTTATTTGCTTTGTATCTGGGAATGTATAATACAGCATATTTAAAAAACTATAAGGACACTAGATAACTCCCGCACATTATTTCTTACATAATTCTACTTTTTTTACTTGTAGGGTTTCACCTTTAAGTTCATATACAAGAAATTATACCTGATGACACTATAAGGGGCCTTTTGCGTTTCCCGTTAATGAAAGTATTCACACATCAAACATCATTTGATAGATGTCACTAGTTAGTCATATAACGAAGCAATATGAAACCATACTAGGTTGTCACACTTAGACAACCATTCGAAAGAAAACACAGCACATATAAATGTGACATAAATTTTAATTCTAAACAATTCTTTCAAATGGACAAGGACATAAAGTGTTGCAAAGGCAAGTCAATTAGCATGTTTTTACCCGTTCTGATTCAACATTAATAGGTCGTAGATGAACCTTACAGTAGAAAGTGAACATGAACATGAATATGCAAAGTAATCAAAGTGAACCACTTCAATTGTCACGTAAATTACTGTTAATTACTTTTAACTGACTATTAATGAAAGATAATAAAAAAAGCCATCATGAATATAATACTCTGTCAAACTGGTACCTAACATTGATTAAACTGACGTAACAATTTCAAGTATATAAACTGCAACAACACAACATGTGAGCAGCAAGCATGTGTAACGTAAATTACTTGTGTGGTTCTGAGCACAAAAGGATTGCATTGACATCTTTATCACTCAACTTATATATCTTCAGGGATTTACCGGACTCAAAAGCCTGCGTCACATACGCATAAAATTTAACAGAGACGCAAAAATATTTACGTGTGCGTCCGAGGCAAATAAACCTCAAAACCAGTGTTTTTGCTGACGATTGTCACCGCGCAGAGATCGCTTTGGAACCGGTGCCATTCGGCACCGGTTCCAAAACGTTCTCTGCGCTACGACAGTTGTAAGCCTATGATAAGAAACAACTCTACAGGTCATTTTTTTGTTTTAAAAATAGCTAACGATCATCATAACCTAAGATCGCTTTATGAATTAAAAAAACAATGACAATAGAAATTGTTAAAAACAAGTTTTTATATTTCTTGATACAAGGTACGTGGAGACAGTAGTTTCTGTGGTTTTACTTGCCCCCAAAAATAGCAATAATATTTTAAAGAAGGAAATATAATCTCGGGTAAATGAGCGATAGCATGAGATTACCAGGACTTAAATTGCCCACCCTATGCTGTTAAACACCAGGGTCTCGTTTAACAAATCCACGTAAGTTTACGACGTCGTAAATCAGGTGACTGAGATAAATGTTTAGTTTATAAGTGCACAAAATCGTTGTAAATGGTTACACTTTCCAAAGAAAGTGCACAGTTTACAGCGAGTTGTGGCATGTGTGAACCAAATCATTGGCTCCGTGACATTCTTTACGACGGCTTTTTAAAAGGGCCCCCAGAGGCTCTATTAACAAATACCAGATGATAAGTTTTCAACAACGTTAGGTGACACGTACCACAATGACTCTTATAATAATGACTTAAATACTCACCCACGGAACACTTATAATGTACGGCTTATATACAGTCATAACTCACAAATATACAAGCTAACAACCATGTGAATGTGTTCAATTTAAGACTGTCTGTTTCTACGAATGCACACAACAATTCCTAATTTAACAAACTAATTTCTGTTCTTCAATTTCTTCAGTTGCGTTGACCTAATATACGACGGACTATATGTTGCTTAGAAAACTACTATAAGATGTTTGTATTTGAATGAATGATTTTTTTGGTACGTCGACAAAATAGATCAGTGGAAATCCTAGTGCACTTTTTACAAAAATAATTGTTTCTAAAATGACAAGATTTTCCTAGTCTGCATCGCCGGAAGCTGCGTCGCGGTGTAACACCACACACTCCACGCCCCGTTCCTCAAAGCGATCTTAGGCTAAGTTGATCGTAAGTGATTTTTTAAAACAATGTTGTTTTTTATCATAGGCTTAT
>JAULCD010249453.1:0-10308 GCA_032361085.1 Calliostoma canaliculatum
CAGATGCCCATTCTTTTTTAAATATGTCCTTTAATCTTGTATTAACCATGTTTTTAAGCATACAGATATTTTGGAAAATTTGAGTCCCATACCATGTTCGTCAAAAGTTTTCTTATTGAACATTATCCATTTACCAAATACCAACGTTTGCCAGTGGAATCACATTGACTACTCGCAGCTAATTTTAGATAACGGTAATGATTAACACTACACGGCCATTTATTTAGAGAGAGAATGTTGTTAATTTTTTAAAATAATATTGTTATAATTGTTTCAAACAAAAACGTATTTTATCAAGAAAATTGTACTAAGTAACACACTGGCTTTTCTCCGGAAAGTAACAACTTATCACCTCCGTTTCTTAAACTCGTATCATGTAGATAGCTTTCTCATAACATCTGTAAATATCAAATCATAAGAAATGCATATTAACCTCGCACAATCAAAATCGAGGAATAAAACCAAAATTTTGTAATTTTGTTGCTGTTTCGAAATGCATGGTATCAAAATAGGCTTATATTGTGTTCAAGTAACCTTCTGTAACAGTCATTCGACGGTAGTCGGCAGAGTTAACTATGTTTCACTGTTGAATCTGTGCCAATACCACAAAATCAAAATCAGGGACAACAATTCTAGTTCCTAGCATCGAAACGCTTTCATCATATAGCCACCGACATTTTTTTAACATACAAATAGTGAAGGAAAGGTATAGCAAGCAGACGTTAAACTTTAAAGACGATATCAAGGATGACGATGATGATGTCAATGGTCGTTGTAAAATAGTGTCCAAGTCGTCTTATTTATAATTTTGCAGATATGTACAAAATTAAAAGTAAAATCAACAAAATGTTTTACAACATATATCTTAAGCATCGACCTCACTAGGAACTTATAATTATCATTGGTTTAATTCTGTTTTATTTGTAACACGACAAACGGTAAGTTGTCTGCTTGCAGAGTTAAACTACAATACACGTCAGAGATACTGCTGAACACAAACGACGTTGAAAACTGCTCGATTTCTTACAAGTGATAGCTCCAATGGAGCAATATTTTTAATACGTTTTGCCATTGTTCAAGAATTAACAGTTTTTAAAGAAACCATCCAAGTCTTTGTAAAACCGGCCCAGAATATTTTTATCAAATGAAGTAGGTTCGCTATGCCAGTGTGTTTGGTTTACTCTGCATATATGAGGACAACATGCCTATCATGACGAGTGTTGTAAATTGCTAAGGTTGCTGGCACCGAGGGATTGTGTGACATAAACAGCAGAGGGCTAATATGTTCAATTTAGAAATGTCACAATCGTTGTATCAGTGCACTTTAAAAACACCTGTTGTAAACTTTTTAAGTTACTAAAAAAACAATTGGTAAGTGCCGGATAGTTTGTTTAGTTGTCTCCGAAAGTATTTTAACATATTTAAGCATTGTAATGCATATCATAAAGGTGTTTTACCTACATCTATGCGTCGCATAAAGATAATAAATAAGTTGACAACCAAAAATTTGTAAATTGACAACTATTACTTGATATTTAACATTTATATTTTTTATAAACAATTTAAAACGTTTGTTTAGTTTAAATTAAGTGTCTTGTTTTGGAATTATTTCAGGATAAAAAAATCTTTAATTAAGCTTCTTCTTTTTTTAAAGAATTAACGTTTCATTCTGGAAACGAATTTGATATGTCATACTGTGTGATACTTTATTGTTTGATGTTTTTGTGTACTCATTATGGCAACAGATAAAATAAGAGCACACTTTTTGTAAATTTTTGTGTATTTACCAGTTTTTGTAAAAGTATATTGCAAAACAAACACAATTGGGAGATACCTATTCAGTTGTTGATAATTACATAGTACGTAAACGTAACCGGATATTTACCCAATAAAGTATTTGTTTTGCTGAAGGTTGCCAGACAGTAATAACTACACTTTTGTGTGCCATGTATGTGAACTAACTTACGCTCACAAGGACGATGTGCTTCATTTACAAATAAAAACCCTCTTGTAAATGTTGCTGTTATCAAAGACAAACAAGCAAATCATTTTGGCAAGTGCAGGATAGTTTCTTCAGTTGTTTGTTTGTTTGTTTGTTTGTTCAGTTTGTTTTAATAATTTCAAATTATGTAGTATAGAACTATATGTGTGTGGTTTTGTAGCCGTAGTCTGTCGTTCCCCCAACTTAAGTTGGCGCAGTACTGGTCAAAGGGAGAATACTTTGTAAATTCATACTTTCTTTGCAGTGCAGATATTCTACTTCATATTTCTTTCACACTATTGCATCAATTTGTGTCGGTTTTATTTCCTCTGTAGTCTGGTTTTGTTGTTCGTCTTTGCTTTTTTGGTCAGTTATGTTGTTGAAACATTTCGGGGTTTATGTTTTGTGTTAATGTGGTGTGTATATGTTGGGAAGGTGGGGTGGTGTTTGTGGAGGTTTTTTAGTTTCGTTTGTTTGCTTTTGGAAGGTGGTTGCTTTATTGTTCGTTTATATTTGATTATATTGTTTATTGTTTGATATGTGTTTGTTATAGGGGCTTTCTTTGAATAGAATTATATTTATACAACTGCATTCATATGACTACATTCCTAATACCAACCCATAAACAACATTATATGTTAATTTGTAATAAAAGTAAACAAAACGCATTATTATTGTCGTTAATAGTATTAGTAGTTGTAGTGTTGATGTTATTTTAGTAGTAGTAGTATTTAAATATCATCAAACCAATGGAAATCAGCTGTATAGTGTCTATACCTTTTTTCAGTGGCAGTAATAGTTTTATTGTAGTATGTTTACTATCATTATTCTTATTACAAATACACACTAATAATTGTTGTTTATTAATAAAAGTAGTAAAGCACATTATTATTGTCGTTGTTGCGTTTGTGGTTATTGTTATGTTTACTATGATTAATTCTAAATGCGCACTCAAGGACGCTTTTGACTATTATCCTGTTTATTCTCAGTTCTTTGTGAAGCTAATGAATTGGGACTGATTGTGTATCCTGTACAGTATTTGTTACTTATCACGCGGTCATCGGGAAAATCACCAAGCGTGACGCTGTGCAACCTGCGATTGTCAGTTGGTTTTTAATGCGCCCTCTTTTACAGCTTTTAATCTTGTTAGTTCCTAAATATATTGGCTCTGTAGTATTTTGTGAGATTCACTAAAGTATTAAACAGTTATACAATGAACGTTTATAGATTTATAAGAATGATGATGATAATCTAAATGTTGTAGCAAAAAAACGACAATATATTCCTCAAATCAGAGAGTACTCAAATTATGTTTTTAATATTCCCCTATTATACAGCTTATCACTGACACTGTGCCTGCAAGGGAACTACAAAACAAAAGTACTCAGTCAGTTTAAATCCAGATATATCAGCAGCAACGACAGAAATATAGTGTCAGCTCTTACATCCAAACGGTGCACCGAGACAATAAAGAAGTCGGCAACCATAAACAACTTTGTTATATTAATTTAAAACTTCTATAATGCCTCTGAGAGAACGTCTAATTCAGTTATAAGAAATATTTACGTTAACTGGAAGATAAAAACAGAAATAGTACTGTTTCACGTGCATTTCTTGCCGCTAGTGGCTGTAATATTTCCCAAGCGGCGCTAAACAATAACTCACTCAATCACTCACTCACGTGGATTTGAGAGACGATATTGTGCACAGCAAAACTTCGGAGCAATGTACAGGTGCGTGTGTCACAAATAGGCTCCCTGAAAGACGAGCTTTTAATTTAAGTCAAAGATTAAGTCGACAAAACTATCGTAAGCTAAGAATGATCATAGTCAATATATCGTCATGACCGTTGAATACTCTCATTGAACCAAACAGCAATAGGAAGCTGCGAAAAAAGTAAGACGTCTTAACTTTCATCAAGATGAAAGCTAAGACGTTTTAGTGTTACGATCTTATCGTAGAACGGAACCCAGAACCCATATTCGGATTCGTTCAGAAGTCAACTAAATTAACACATGTGCCCATTCCTAAAAGAAGAATGATGGCAACAGACGATGGATTGCTGAATACTGAAAAATATAATGCTTTAATATCATCATAAGAGACAGATATAAAATCAGGCTTTCTGACAACTGTTATACTGATTGTCAACTAAAGATATACAACTCAAGTAACCAGAATTACATAGCTTATGAGGTGAATATTAAAACTCAAGAGTCTCAAACAATAAGCTGGAACCTCCTGCCCAAGCCTTAAATCCAACGTGTCAGTAAGTGGGAGTAAGTGAGTTAGGTTTTAACGCCGTTATTTAATTGATTTCAGTTATATCGAGGGTGTAATGTTTATGATAGAAGAAAGCTCACATCACCAATGTGGTTCTGAATGCAGTGAAACCTGCAAGCTTCGGTTGGTACTTGCGAACAAAGAGCATTCCACTCTGCTCTTACTGCGTATTGAAAGGTTTCCAATTCAAAGATGACTCCGAACCCCCTGAGCGGGATTTGAAATCAGATCTCTTAGTTAGAAATCCATTACGCTAGCAACTGTGCTATCTCGCCCCCAACGTGCTAGAAATGCATAACAAATTACAATGGGTTTTTTTAATGATGGATGGTCAAGAGCTTTCTAAAGTAAGCGATATTTATTTGCTCTTGTCTGCGCTAATAAACCCCTAGGTGTTATCCATCTGTGGCGCTTATGTTAGTCACTTTAGGCCCTTATAAAGGTAAAGAAAGAAAAGTACCAAAATACAGTTTGAGAGTAAAAGGATTTCGTGTGCATAAAAATGTCAACAAAGTGCATATGAACTCAAAATGATGAATTAAAATACCTTCTTTACTTTACCATGTGTATGTATTTGGCATAGTTGGGGTGTTCTATATAATCAATACTTGTTTGAGATATATTTGGGAGTGATAAGGTATAATACTTTAATGATGCTAATTGTTTAGTATGTACGTTCACAACGTTTCGAAGTATATACTTGCTTTTCTTCGGGTGAAATGGTCATTTATGTTGTAAAATGTGCACTTTCCAAAGAAAAACTGTCTAATACGTTAAAAACTGTGAACTTTCTCAACAAACACTAGTGTCTTGGAAAGAGCACAGTTTACCTGTTTGGAATTTCTAAACCAAACCTATCAATTTAATGGCATGGTTGACGTCGCTTAACTTTGAGGCCGTGTAGTCTTGCAATGATGTATCACAACGACCCATCAGTTCAGAGTCCCTATAATGTATTTGACATAGTTATTTCCGTTTAATACGACCTGATACCTAAATGATCTAGCACCTACCAATCAGTGAAAGTCCGATCAAGTGTACGCCGACATACACATAAACATACGCATGAAAAGTTCAGGGAGCTTCACACCCATCTCAGTAGCTGGAAACCTTCTGTAAAAGCTATGAAGATATGGTGTAATATTTGCATCACCTTTGGTTCAAAATTACTATTCGAGACTCGCAAGTTGCACAGAGCCACACGAGATATTTCCCCTGTCATCAACGAAACTGAAATACTGTTTAAAATGGCGTAAAACCCTAACTCACTCACTTACCCACAGACAGCATATGAATGACAATGGAAATAGTACAGTGCTTGTTGCCACGTAATATCTCACTGCATCTAAGTCAGTTATCAACAACCCTATTTCTCTCACTAAGGTTTCATGAAATGAAACTTAACTCAAGCGCAATAATTGTCTATTTCAATGACGAATTTCCAATACAAATAGGCTCTTTAAAACATACCCTTTGATAAATTGTTTAAAATAACTTTTTTTAAAACATCACAGGATATGAATGTAACCCCAGTTATATTAAAATGAGTTCAGGGGGCTGTTTTACAAAGACGTCATAACTTTCCGTCGTCTTAAACCGTATCACTGGGTTAATATATTTTGTCTACACATTCACAAAACGATTGTAAACTGTGCACTTTCCAAAGAAAAAAATGTTTTGCACAGTTTACAATCGGCGTTTGGTTGTTTTTTTGGGGTTTTTTTTGCATATGTAGCCCAAATCTATTAACCCATTTATATGGTTTAGGACGTTGTACAGTTATGACGTATTTGTAAAACGGGCCCTAGCACTCTAAGTGTAAAATAGTGATGACATTTTATTTGGGTAATACGATAACGTAATTACAAAACCCATTACGTTATGGTATCTTCAACACTCAAGTTATATCTAACGCTGTTTACCACATTAATTTAAAACTACAGGTTATGCTGAAGAAAGCGGTGCCTTCATTTGTTCAATGGGGAAATCGTGATTGATATTGCTTTTTATTTACGTATTTGTACATGGCTGGGTGCTATTTGACAAATATATCGTAAGTTTACGACGTCGTTACGAATGGTATAAAAATGCTAAAAATCGTTGTAAACTATGCACTTTACAACGACAAATAAGGTTCTCCGTGAAAAGGGCACTGTTTAAAACGAGTTTTGGGCATTTATAAACCCGTTTATCAGCCCAGTGACATGGTTTACGACGTTGTAAATTTACCAAGGCTTTGTAAAACGGCACCTAGGGCGGCACCAATGAATGTAATAAGCTGGATTTTTTTATAACAACGCAAATTGCAAATTGTATTCTAAAACACAGTCTGTTCTGTTTTGCGTGCGGTAGACCTGTGGATTCAGATTACAAAAGTTAAGTCGTTATAAACAATGCATTAAGCAAAGCAAACTTGGATTGTTTTTTTAAAACATGCACAGTTTACCAAACAAGAAATGTCATTTATAAACCGAACTTATTGCTCATTGCTCACTTAATTTCTTCCGAACAATGAAAACACACTGATCACAGTTAAACAGGAGGTGGTGTTGTGAGGAAACAGGGGATCGATTGAACAGTGTTAGGCCGACTCAAGTTCAGAGGCAGTGCTTGGTTCATGCTGTTGAAACTAAACGTGACATTGATTTGTGGATATCAATTTCATAATCTGTAAGTAGAAATAGTAAAATGTATGTTCGCCCCCAGTGTACCAATACTTCCTAATTTCAACCTTGTGTACCAGTAATTAATTATTGCCTACCTTCTGTACCAGTAATTCTTATTTTCAAAAAATGATATCAAATACATGTGATGCAATTTTCCTGTACCTACATTTATTTTTCTGGTTATATCTTTTGAAACAGTGACACTAAAAAGTAAATGTATTTATTTCATTTTCAAATCTGCAAGGAACACAAATCTGTAAACAAAGGCTCCAAAGAACCAGCAATTCTTTATTTCCACCTTGTTGTACCAATAATTTTATATTTTCAAGTTGACATGTATGTACCAGTGATTAATTAATTTCGACCTTTTGTACCAGTAATCCTTAATTTCCAAACAATGATATACAATCAAATTTGATGCCATTTTGCAGTGTCTAAATTTATTTGTGTGATTATGTCTTTTGAAACAGTGACACTGAATCATTAATGTCTTTTTTGTATTTTCAAGGAAGACAAGTCTGGAAACAGAAACTGAAAGAGCACACGGTAGTTCCTACATTTGTATTAATAACAACAATGAACACACAAACGATTTATCTGGTGATGTCTATTGTTGGATTCACCGCCTGTGTAGTCGCTGTTGCAGGAAACGTGATCGTCATTACCGCCATCATAACAAGTCGACGTCTTCACACGACCTCCAACATCTATATATGTGCTTTAGCGGGCATTGATGTTTATATTGCTCTGGTCTTTCCTTTAAAAAACCTACTGAAGATTATTGGTTTCAATCTTGACAGTACACAATGTGGCATACTTATTTGCTTTGGTTGTCTTGGATGCTTTGGAAACATTGAAATGATAATAACAATCAGCATAGACAGACTTATTGCAATATGTTGGCCGTTTAAGTACAGGAGGTATTGCACCAAATCCAGAGCTCTAAAGATATCTGTAGGAGTAATTCTGTCTTCAATTGCATTTGGAGGTGTTTTGATCTCTATTGTGTTGTCCAGCGAAGTCGTAAAGGACTTTAAAGACTGTTGGTCAAGTGAACATGTCTCGCCAACCGTTATAACAATAATATCAGTGATCACAGGAGTTGTCACCTTCCCGTTGATTGTGATGTATGTGACCCTGTTTTACAAAGCTTTGAATCACCAAAGAAATGTGTCCATCGGATATTTTAACAGGAATAACAAAGGTAAATTGTCAAATATTAGTATAATAACGATGGTTATAATATAAAGTATTATGATTAAGTATAACAAGTGAAATTCATCTAGTGTGGTGTGTGGCACAAAGTAATACTTATTTTCAATATAGTGATCCTTTAAATTACATAAACGTTACTTCCTATGCAAATCATATTTAAACTCGCACGCAGTCGGAAAACATATTTTTTTAAAGATCTACTCACGTGTTACAGGGATGACTATATTGGACATCAAGGCTCTGAAGACATGTTCTGTTATCCTTGGGTCTTTTCTCACCATGTGGGGTTCAACGTTGGTCACTGTTAACCTGGCTGCCCACTCGGACCAGATCAACTACAGCCTGGCCGCGTCTGTTGGCTGTTTGTTACCGATCTTCAACTCTGTCATCGACTCACTTGTGTATGCAGTCATGATAACAGACATACGGAAGAGCATCAGAAAGCTTTTCCAGAGATCTAAACGTTAGTTCTTTATTCAACAATGCTACTGACTTGTTTAGTGTATAACATTACAATATATTGCTATTTTTTATGTTGTACTGTTACATAATCGTACATGCATTTTAAGGTTTCCAACCTTATTTATTTACTGTTAGTTGAGTGTTTACCAACTCGTGTAGATCATAATGAAAGTCAACATCAGAGGTAGCGCTAATTTGGCAACAGAATACTTTTATTAAAATGTTATTGTTTTAATTAAATGTGTAAATATGATGTTAACGTAAACATGCGCGGGTCCTCCAGTAATATTCTACGTAAAGGTAAAATTAAAGTTATGAAGAAGATAATCACTGTTTAGAGTTGCATTTGCATCAGACGTTTTGAAATATAGGTGTGAGGATTAGAGTCACTGAAGCATAGTGTGTGTTTTTAGCTCTCAACAACAATACACTATATTTTAAAATATTGCCTATTTAAAGAACATTACTGGATACCCTACTGTACGTAAAACAGACATGACACCAGGAATATGTATTCACATATGTTATGGTCAGTTTAAAGTTGTACGTATCGTTTCACAAAGCGTCTTAAACTTTATCTGGGGCCCGTTTTACAAAGACGTCATAACTTTACGACATCCTAAACCATGTCAGGTTGATGGAAAAAGTTTTGCAGAAGATAATCATTGTTTCTTACTGCATATGCATCAGAAAATCAGAAAATAAGGTGCGAGGGTTAGTCACTGTTTAGTGACTCTAACCCTCACACCTAATTTTCTGATTTTCTGAGCATAATTTGTGTTTTCAGCTCTCAGCATAATTGCAATATATTTTAAAATATTACCTCATTAAACCTTTATTATATCTTTACTAGGTACCCTAATATACATAAAACAGTTGTCAGGTCAAAGTTCTTATTAAGACCTATTAACTTACATCATAGTAATATCGTTACCAGTTTATTAAGATAAATATTAAAATTGCTTCCTAGTTTAACTAGAATTTTATTAAACGGGATACAGATCCACCAAGAGGTAATAATATTTATTTTCTGTAAAAGAAAGAGCACAATTTACAATAATTTTGACATTTGTAACCTAGGCCCTGTTTCCCAAAGCGAGTTTAGAGTTCAGATACTCGTAAGTGAATTTTTTAACAAAGTCTTGTGAAATGCTTTTGATCAAAGGCTTACTTTTGTCATAGTGTAGAAATCGATTTGAAACTGGTGCCGACTTCCAAAGCGATATTTGCGCTACGACAGTCGTAAGCCAATGTTAATGTTTTAGCAACTATGTCAACTTAGCCAAATATCGATTTGAAGAACGGAGCCCAGGGCTTACTCTCCAACAATACGGGTCTTATAATCTTTAAGAAAAATAATTACTTAAATGACAAAGTACGTCACTGGCAACCATTACACAAAACTTAGTAAGACTACGATGTAACATGAGCGCTTGGATAAAGGTAAAGACATTATGAGAGCTTCGTCGAACAAAATATTGCTCTTTCCCCATAGTCTTTTAGCTATTTGTTTCAATAGACGTTGTCAACAGTTATAAATAAATATTCACCATTGATCTTAGCTAACAATACCTTTGTGGAACGGATCGATGATTAATAATGGAAGCAAGAAACAATTAATGAATGTTAAAAAGTTAAGAATAGCTTTTAAAGTTTAAAACAATAAAATTAGGTTTGTTTTTTTGTTGTTTTTTTTTTTTT
>JAULCD010249564.1:0-10308 GCA_032361085.1 Calliostoma canaliculatum
CATTTTGCTATTGAAAACTTATTCTATGGTAATGTGTTCAAAAGAGTTTCTATATGAAAACCTATTCCGTGATAATTTGTTACAAAATGCTTTTATAATATAACTCCCATTTATTTAAATTGGTTGTTTAAAACCTGTCCTGTTGTAATTTGTTTAAAAGAGCTCCTACAGGAGCTCTTTTAAACAAATTAATACAGGATATAGTTTTAACAGCCTTTTAAGGCTTGACACTGAACAAAATCTTTGAAACATGCGTCATGAGTATAACAAGAGTCAAAAGAATGTGACTGCATTCACCTAAGCAGGCGTGGTTGTTTAGTTATGTAATATGTAATTCGTCTGTGTCTCGCGTTCGTGCGTTGATTCACATTTAATACCAATCGATATTTAAATTTCATATGGGTCACTGTAACACCAATGCGCTTACGAAACACCCAACCGACTTCACCCATTCAGGATTTCCAGTTTTACAACTCACCTTTTCCGGATTTTAAAGGTGGAGTTTCCGGTGTGACGTTGTCATTTTCGAGTATAAATTATGTAACATAAACACGTGATTAAGATTATATATTTTTTAAATCGATGAAATGTTTGAACACTTACACCTTCTTGCGTGTTACTATTTATGGTAAGGCAAGAAGTCTACTTTTGGTGACATTCAGTGAAATAAAAATGTTATGTTTTGCCACAGGAAGTCATTAAGATTCAGTACCATGGTTTGACTTGGCTAACGTCGTATTGCGACACGTACAGAATTTTTTTCTATTCACAGTCCAGCCTACGCAGGCCGCTGAAACCTATCCTGTAATAATTTGTTAAAAAGAGCTCCTTACAAGAGCTCTATAAAACGAATTGCCACAGATATGTTTTCAATTCAACAGCATGGCAATGTAGTTTTCTGAACCATTAAAAACACCTCGGCGTTTAAAAAGTTTATTTAAATAAATATTTTGTGACATGTCACATATTGTATAACTTGCAATAAATTTTGTAATTTGATTTATTTTGGATGGGAGAAAATGGTGTGTTTTTCACTGGAATTTTGTTCTATAAATCCGCTGAATGATTTCTATACATTTGTTCTAGTGTTTATTATCGACCATTTTATCTCGGGGTCGTTACCTACTAAGTTTTCTGAAGTACTATAAAACAAGTCAGCGGTGTACAGTTTGCTAAAAATTCAATATTATAAAACACTTTGTGTTAATTGCAGTAAACTTTGTCATTTCACTCATTTGATTATCCGAGAGTTGAGAGGAAATGGCTTTGTGATAAAGTTGAAACTTTAGTTACCATCTTAGGGCGGTGCACTGCTTAAACATGTCAGTACTTCAGCAGTTCATTTTATAAAATTATGTAACTTTGTTATACTTGCAATATATTTCGTCATTTAATTCTCTACGGAAGAGAGGAAGTAGAGTTGTGATAAAGTTAAAACTGACTACTTTATCTCAAGAAGCCGTGAACTACATGTATTAAGTCTTTAAAGTACTTAAAACAAGTCAACGCTCACAGTTCAAGTTTTAAAAACAACCATTATGAAACTATTTGTAGTACTTGCAAACATTTCATCATTTCATACTCTTTAAATGAGAGGAAACGGATTTGTGATAAAGTTATAACTGAACTTTTTATCTGAAGGGGCTAACCGCAGAGTATCTTTTTCAATTTACCTTTTCACACAATCAGTTTAAGTGTCTATAATGAGAAGCTGAGCAAACAATGGGCCGTAAACTGTAGGTTTTGTAACCGACTAAAACCAGTCAACACTGCACCAGTTCAGTTTAAAAATAAAATATGAAATCGAGCAACAATTTTCAACCATGGTATTTCCTTGATAAATCGACCTTGGGTTGTCGTTTTCAAATCACCTTTATAACACAATCAGTTGAAGTGTCTCTGAAGAGGGACCGAGTATACATTATTTTAGGACATTTTGCAACCCAGTGTCTAACGATTTTTTGACATATTATGTAACAATGTGTGATGTTAATATTTATTACCAAAGAGAACTTTTTAATATAAGTCCAAATGGCATGTTTTTATGGCATAACATTCACTCTTTTCATAAGTCTGATATAACGCATGTAATAATGTGCATATTTCTCTGATATGTTTCATTCATATCTTTAGAAAAAATGTTACTGTTAAGACACCACTGTTCGTTATAATGATGTTTGTCAGGATGTCATATTCGTTGCTTTATAATGACACGTATAGTTATGGAGTGAGATAGGGTTTCAGGCCGTTTTCAACAATTTTTCATGGCAGGAGGATAGGCTGCATCACCAACGTAGTTATGTAATGCAGTGAAACCTGCGAGATTCCGCTGGTACCTGCGAACCAAGATTGTATGTTAGCATTCCACTTTGTCCCCACTGCATGTTGAAATATTTCTAACACAGAGAATGACGCTGAGCCTCCTGGGCGGGACTCAAACCCGGAGCTGTGTCCATAGTCCACCACGCTAACCACTGCGCTATCCTGCCCCCACACATATAATTAAAATACTGGGCTAATATATCATGTTTACAAAAACCCAAATTGTTGTAAAATGCGCACTTTTCATAGAAAAACTTGTTTTTCTTTGTAAAGTTCGAATTTTACAACAATTTTTGTAAGTGACAACTTAATCTGTTAACACAATGAAATATGGTAAGAAAAGTGGATAACTGAAAGTATTAGGTACATTTTTAAAATAAAATTGTTCTTTTTGGAGTTACATTGAAAATATATTTATATTATGTCCAAAAAATGTCACGTTACACATGACACGGAGGCAGGTATTTCTTGCTTCAAGACACAGACGCTAAAAGATCCCGGAGCACGTTCTCTAAACTTGGAGCACAGGTGGCAATTCAGCCCACAGAAAAGTCAGTTTATTTCTCGATTAGCTCAAACTTGTTCACGAACCGAATGATTACAGGTAAAACACATAAATAATTTGCAGGAGGCAGTACTTACATTTACAAAATAACCAAACGTAGACGACGTGTAAACATTGGCTTAAAAACACAGGACGAAGAGAGCAACCCTGCTGTTGCGGTTACTTCTCGTTCTTATGTCAATGCTAGTTTACACGCGGGTGTTTAGGATGTCATTTTGTGCCTAATCTAACGACAACGTTCCCCTCTCTTTGTGCCAACCATGACTCTCGCCCCGGCTTTAGCCAACATAATATTAACCTTTTTAGAGCCAAGCTCAAATTCCAAATTTAAATATAAATAGGCTGTTTGAAACTTATCCTGTGATAATTTGTTTTAAAAGAGCTCCTACAGGAGCTCTTTTAAACAAATTATTACAGGATATGTTTTACAACACAAGGTAGTCACAGCTTTAAGTCCTACTAAAATCGTTTAAGCACGTTAAAGGTTAATATACGTCATTTCATTCTTAAAAGCTTAATTAGATTAAGACAATCCTGCTATTTCCGCCTTTCCTCATTAGGAAGTCAGGTCACTGTTATCAGTTAGTTCAGGTATACCTTGTTTGATTTTAGACAGTCTAAGCGATTACTACCCCGTCTTGACACCAGCTCGCTATCTTTTAGCCCCTGAATGGCAAATATTTTCGTCGACCTTACATTCAGAAAGTGAGGGGGATTTTGTGGGATTTTATATCGAGATACCATGTAGTAACAGATGACTAACTGATTTGCTTTATAAAATAATACAGTTGTTGTAAATTGTGAACATTTCCACAAAATTGTGAAATGTCTGAAGAAAGTCCACAATGTACAATGTTTTTGGCGTTTGTAAACTTGTTTGTCTTTTAATCTTCCACAGTTTTAAACTATTTTAGCTTTGTAAACTTGGTTGTCTTTGGAAAGTCCATGGGTTGCAACAAGTTTCGCTTTTGTAAACTAGATCTATTGGCTCAGTGTTGCAGGGCGAGAGTTCGTGTGGATGCGAGACTGGCTTGACTCACGACTGGCTTAGTGTTTAACGGACCTACTATCTATTCCTGAAAGGTAGGTGCATATTGCCCGGTCATTTTACCTGGGGTTTTTTTAACAATCAAAAATTCTTTAAATGTATTTATCAAAAATATAATACATCTTAAACAAATCTATTTATTGATCAAATACTTAAACAAATGTTGACAATATGAGTAAAAATATAAATTTAAAAAACCTGTCTAATATGCTTACATGTACATACAATAGTCAATGTATTCTTTTTAAAGTTTAAGGTAGTGTACATGTTTATGAACATACAACCAAAGGTTATTTATATTCCAATCATGTTTGAAATATGGACCAAATATTTGCACAATTGTGTAAAATATGATAAATTATACATACATTTTTAAAAAAATACATGAAGAATTCCTTTGCCGCTTTTTCACAATTTATCAAAGGATGTTATCATTTAGCCATGTCAGAATCATTAGTAACTGATCAGCCCTTAACCCTTACCGTGCGGCATTGTTTTGGATAAGTTATCCTGAGTGGTATGTCTCGGAATATTTAAGAGTTTCGCCTGTCCCAATAAGTTTCTCACTCAACATCGGCACCTGTTTGTCCATGCGGCTCACGGAAATATCCGGGTCAGGCTAAAAGCCTGACCCGGATATTTTCGGGAGCCGCACGATAAGGGTTAAACTAAGTTAAAGTTAGCCCTTAGAGTAGATAGTTTCTTTGATGGGCATTTTCTGAAAGTTGGCGTGATGAACAATGAATGTATTCTATGGATATCAACTTCTTTATCAAGCAAGTGATATACAGACTTGTGAAGGTACAGATTACATGTATATACATATTACATAATTGGTGTACAATGGTAAGGAACATTAGTTGATGTTTACACAAGAGACAAGGTTGATTTGTAAATTATGTTTTGGCAAGGCTACAAAGATTAATGGGTTAACAATGCTTAATTGGCCTTTGATGTTATGGTTATAATGATCGGAGGCCAGTGTGGTATGGGCAGGATTTTGATAACGGGGTTAGCACCTACGCCGAAACGTCGCATAAATTGCTATAAAGAAGTTGATATCTATAGAATACCTTCATTGTTTAAATAGTATTTGTAGCAGTTAAAACTGTGACAACCTTTTCTATTACAAATTTTATTCGTTAAAAAAATTCTCAAAAACTATATATACCCCATGAAAATCAGCCTACTTAAAATAAATTTTAGAAACTAAAACGGACGTATGCACTCAACACTGTAAGGGTTAACAGCTACAGTCTAACCTCATATTTTCCCCCGCCCCTCTCTCTCTCTCTCTCTCTCTCTCTCTCTCTCTCTCTCTCTCGCTTCTTCCTCTCACTCTCTTCTCTCTCCTCTCGCTCTTCTCTCTCTCTCTTTCTCTCTCTCTCTTTCTACCTCCCTCTCTCTCTCTCTTTCTCCCATGAAAGAAACAATATGTCAATGTATGTATTCCTACATCATAGTGGTCATGCTCAATAGACCATATCCAATCATATACACTATAAAAAATGTATAGAAACATTTAGCGGATTTACATTAGTTTGATGATATTTCTTTTGAAATCTCATCAAACCAATGGAAATCTGCTGAATAATTTCTTAACATGTTTTTTTCTAATGAGTATACGTTTTGATATATGTTTGTGAGAGATAATATAAAGCGCCTGATATTTAATAACTTGTTCTATGCATCATATTTCTTTGGTTGTCATTCAATTTCCTCCAGCCACATCACGTTGCCCATACTAAACCTGAAAGTAATCCCATTGCTGTTGTCAAGCCAACAATAAAGGTCCATTAACTGCTGACAGTGGTTGCGGTACAATCCAGAAATCTGTTTGCCGCTTTAAGGAGACTTCATGTTTTGTTCTCGACACCAGGGCCCCGTTCCTCAAAGCGATTTTAGGCTTAATTGATCATAAGTTATTTTTGAAACAATGTCCTTTGGAGTTGTTTCATATCATACGCTACGACTGTCGTATATGAAGAAGCAAACGATTTTATATAACACAATATCAGTAACCGAGAATTCACATGTCAATACAGTCTTATAGCAGTTCAACTACACATTTGGCATCCATCACCAAATATTGTCCATTAGTTTGAAATTCCAATTTTCATTTTAGTTACCTGTCTGTCTCACAGTGTACATCAACCCATTTCCCTCTAGCAGTCTAGACTTTAGTGCTATAGCCTTTATACGTTTAAATCTATTAAGACAAATACCATTTCCCAAGGGCTTTTTTAAATTATAAACTTTTGTTAAATTTATAAAATGTCAGAGACCAAGCATCAATCGATTTAAGTACATGGAGTTTCAGAAGTGTCATTTGCACTTAGGCACCATCTTTAACATTATCGTTTAGCCGTCAATTAAATATAATATGTTGGTCGTGACTTAAGGTTTAATAACCATTGGAGTACTAATATTTTTATAATGAAATTTGTGACTATTTTGTTATTATTTGTCCTACAAGTATTGACGTATTGATATTCTACTGGAGCTCTCTTAACCATTTAAATGCCAAGCTCAACATTTGTTCATTTCAATGTCCAAAATCCACATTAAATAGGCTGTTGAAAACCTATCCTGTAATAATTTGTTTGAAAGAGCTCCTTCTGGAGCTCTTTCAAGAAAAATATAACAGAATATGTTTTTAACAGCACAAAGTAGTCACAGTTTTAAGTCCTATTAAACTCAATTTAGCAGTCATAGAATTAAGACTTTGAAACAGTCTATTTAGATTGTAATTTGTGTCCAAGGCCATCAACTAAATGGAGTAGTGACACAATTCATCAAATGTTTTTTAGCCCTTAGATTGCTATATTTAGGTTAGTTGGACAAAAACTGTCACTCTAATAAGCTGTTAAAGCCCTATCAATACTTATAACTGTTTTCTTTTAAAACAGTTTCAGTAGAAGCTCTTTAGACGTGTTTCCTTAGGATATACTACAGCTGATTAAGACTGGAATTTTAGCACTGACACAGACACGTATTGTGACTAACATGATACGTTAAAGGCTCCTTTGGACTGTTAAGAAGGTGAGATAGATTGTATAGGCAGAGAATAGGCAGAGAGATATAATTAGTTACCAAAGTGTTGTTCTTCAAAGCCACTGTAATCCTATAACCCTGTAAACTGTGTCACTTAGCCAATAGGCTTGGCTTACACATGTCAGTTTTTGTTTGTACTCGTAAGATCAATTTATAACAAGTTTAGCATTTGTAACCTAAAACTATACTGGTCCCGTGTGTATTAGCCTATTGTAGCTCTGAGCTTTTGCAAAACACCGAGACTTTCGTACTGTAGGTCGACAGACAAACCTCAGATGGAATATAGATATTGTGTCTTCAAGAGTGTAGAATTATTTGATGGAGGTTACTGTCTTGTTGAATAACCCTTTCATCGAATAATTTGTATCTGAAGATGCACCCCTCTGTGATGAATCAGTTACTTGGAAATATTTTTTAAAAAATTTTGTTTAATTCACATTTGTATACATGTGCTGACTGAGCTCTAGCCCTTATTGTTTTAAGTTGACGTCATTGGAACATCCCTCCAGAGTGTAAAGCTGAACATTTGTCCGTATTCATGTCCAAATCGAAATCTAAGAAAACTGTTAAAAACTTATCCTGTGGTAATTTGTTCCTTAAAGTGCACTTTTCAACAAATTACCACAGGATAGGTTTTCAACAGCATAATTTATCACAATGTGAGGATTAGTTTCGCATTCGAAATTGTTAAAACTGTGACCACCTTGTGCTGTTTAAGACCTCTCTGTTGTAATTTGTTTGAAATGTATCTTGACAGAAACCATTTTCAAAGCACCACAGAACGGAATTACATTTGTTAATTTAGGTTGGAATATGAACACTAAAACTCCTTCCTATGGTTAAATATGGTACATGTTGACTTTAAACTAGCAACGCATATTTAATCTTCCCTCCTTTGTTCATATGCGCTGAGAGATGTACCCACACAAGTACTGGAAAAAGTGTTTTATTCAGCGGATTTGCATGTACATGTTAGCACTTATGATAGACTTGGCCGAAGATCACTTTGAGGAGCAGGGCCCTGATCCACATGGACAAGCACCTGCATCTTTTCAGTCTTTACCACCTGGCAACTCTCAAACGAGGTCAATGTTCAATCGTGTTGGTGGTACATTGATGAACGTGTTAACATAGCAGCAGCTTGACATTAGTCTGTGTTTCATACGACAGTAGTATATGTTGTTTTTTAAGTTGTCATGTTAATGTCAAGGGTTCATTTGCAAATATCACTCACAAAATTATTTTCCTAGTTTTAGAATTTATAATCAAAACTAATCATCCCAATGTATATATGAATATTTGCTACTTATTTACTGTATGCTGAAGGTCACAGAAGGTAACTGGACAATTACTATTTTGATCTTATGTTTTTCTTTCTTTAGAAAGTGCACAGTTCATAACGGTTTTGACATACATGTGCGACAGCCAATACATTAACATGTTGTATGTTTAATATTATCTGCGTACACAAACATTTTAGACAACCTAAACCAAGTTTCTGTTGCAATAATGACTTTACGGTGTTTAGTCATTTTACATGTGTATTTGTATTACTGTAAATGTACACATGGCCATCCTGACAGCGACTTTGATTAGTTTGTGTGTGCACAGCTGTATGTACACTCCGAAGTATATTATTGTTTTACGCTATTCAATCATATTATATGTGTATGTGTATTACTATAATTGTACACATGGCCATTCGACAGCGATGTTGATTAGTTCACAGCTGTATGTACACTCCGGAGTATATTGTTGTTTTATCCAGCTTCAGTAATTATGTGTGTTCAAACCTGGACCTCGTTCCTCAAAACTTTGGCTAAGTTGATCGTCAGTGAATTTTGAAACAGTGTCCTGTGAAGTTGTTTCTTATTATAGGCTTGCGGTTGTCAAAGCGCAGAGATTGATTTGGAACCAGTGCCGAATGGTACTGGTTCCAAAGCGATCTTTGCGCTACGACAGTCATATTCATAAGCCAATGCTATATTTTAAAACGTCAACTTAGCCTAAGATCGCTTTGAGGAACAGTGACCAAGTTAGTCTAATAAGATGACCTGACCCATTTCACGAAGACGTCATAACTTAACGACGTCGTAAAACACATCACTGGGTTAATGGATTTGGTCTACAGATGCTAAAAATCGTTGCAAACTATGCACTTTCCAAAGAAAAGCTTGTTTTTCTTTGGAAAGTGCACAGTTTGCAACGATTTTTGGGCATTTGTAAACCAAATCCATTAACTCAGTGACTTGGTTTACGACGTCATAAAGGTTTGACGTCTTCGTGAAACGGGGCCCTGTGGTCTATCAGGTGAAGTAGCAAAGCGTTGATAACAACTGACTCCGCTTGTTTGGACTACATATACCGTTATTTTGTTTTTATTGAAGGTCGGTGTATATTGGAATATGGGTGGTGATGAGGTGTAACTGTTTCGTTTAGGAAATCTTTATTTCATAATCAGTGGGGCGTCTGCCACAGCATGTTGTGATTCAAAATATATGTTACAACATGTCACACAATAATTTCCGTAAAATGTGGAAATAGGATATGAATTCTATTTAGAAAGTAAACACAATAATATTATTTTTGGGACAATACAGTTTGAAAAAGTGAGGATGTTATCCCTTTGCGTAGTTGAGTTCAATGTGGAATTTGAAACCACTATTCAGTAAAATCTCTGATGTACGTCCTCAAATCTTCAAACACTAAGTTGTCTAAGTGGTATTTAGAAGTTGGAAAGATATTAAATGTATATATAGGGATTACAACTTCTTTATTGTTGAGTAGCGACGTTTCTATGTCGATTCTTCCACCAAAATTAAGGAAATGATGACCACATTCTTGATAATGGTGTAAGAATCTACATTGAAACGTAGCCAATGAGCAACCAAAATATCTACACATATTGTGCTTGGTAACGGTGTAAGAATCTAGATCGAAACGTCGCTAGTTATATTGGCAACCAAGACGTTGTAATCCATATATCTACATGTATTCCATATATTTTTTAAAACTGTCTGGTTATTTTCAAAGTGTACGAGTAATGCATGTACTTAATAACAAACCGTTCCCACATGTGTGGCCCATACCTGGTAAAGACATCAATTAACTCTATGTTCAGGTCATCAGGAACTGCATTCTGAAGCAAGGTAGACCCATAAATCAGCACTATTGCAGGTTTCAATGATTGACAGCACTGTTGGTACTGAGAGGGCATATGTCTACGGTCATCAATTATCTTCACCAGGGCCCCGTTCCTCAAAGCGATTTTAGCTAAGTTGATCGTAAGTGCTAAAATATAACATTGGATTACGACTGT
>JAULCD010249675.1:0-16197 GCA_032361085.1 Calliostoma canaliculatum
TGGACCAAACCCATTTACCCGGTAACATAGTTTATGACGTCGTAAAGTTATGACGTCTTTGTGAAACGGGGGCCTGGATCACTTTTTACAAAGCCGCTGGGACGTTACGACGTCGTCAGCCATGTCACTAAGCTGATGGACTCGGTATACAACTGCCAACATTTGTTGTAAACTGTGCACAACTTTCCTTTGAAAATTGCATAGTTTCAACGGGTTTTGATATTTGTCAACCAAACCCATTGACTCAGTGACATGGTTTACGATGTCGTAATTTTTGCGATGGCTTTGTGAAACTAGACTATGGGGAATACATTATATGAAACTACTCATTGTTCTCGACATTGTTTGATAATCATTAAAAATTCATTAGTGCTAAATTATCTCTGACAAAAGTGGCTAATTGGATTTATTGGAATTTGGGGTAAGGTTTTGAATCCTTTTTAAAATAACGTAACAAAATAGTCTTTATAAATTTATAAAGGCATTCAACTGATTTCCACCTTAGGAGTAATGTTTCATTACAATATTTACTTGATGTAACCAACAAATACAAATTAAAACACATACAAAGATCTTATTTGAACGGGAGAAACACGCTCAGAAAAAAAATAGACAAGCTCGATTGATTAAATCTTTTCTAAGGATCATCATCTTCATCAAAAAGATAAGTTTTCAATAATTGAGGAGCTCAATGCCACTTGTAGATATAACTAGTAAAATGTTGTTTGAAAGACATTGAAATCTCAGTTGTACTAGAACTATTCTGCTTATAAACATATAATATGTTATAAACGTATAACTTTCTCAATCCGACCAATCCCACCAGCCATCCCTGTGTTTCCGAAAAGCCTCGTTAGGAACTGAGTGCTATATAATGGTTTCATACGCACTGGGTCAATGGTTTTAGTTTGCAATGGCCAAACTTGATGTGGAATGGCTTCGTTCCTAAAAGCGAGATTAGTGTTAACGTAAGTGATTTTTTAAACAATGTCCTCTGGAGTTGTTACTTACCATAGGCCCACGACTGCCGTAGCGCAGACATTTTGGCAATATTTAAGTTGTATATATGCATCACCAAAATTCAGTGATGGTATCTGGTTTTCGCCAAGCGTTAGCTTTAAGGAACAAGGCCCTGTGCACTCAAAATTTAGAGAGAAACAAGTTTTGCCTTTTAACGAGCACAGTTTTAATGTGTTTTGGCAACTGCATAAACCAAGCCCAATGGTTTAGCGACATTGGATTTGAGGTTGTAGCATCACGAATGCTTTGATACCTTTTACCCAAAAACTATGTCACAATCGACATATTAGTTATGCTTGAAAAGCCTTGTTTTTAAGGACAAAGCCAAAACCGGATTTCTGTTACAGCTGGCCGACCCTAATAACCAAATGTTGAATATAGTTACATGTATGAATTGAATAATCTTTGACACGTGTATAATTTTTACATATTTTACACCCACAGGCATGACCAGCCGACCGAAATAAAAGAATGTAGTCAACACTGCACCTTCAAACATATACCAATATTTCTGCTCCAGTCAGAAAAATGCAATTCCGTGGAATCACCATGTCATGACACGATAAGGTTGCACCAGTTGAAGCGAGTGACTGGAAATCGTTACAATCAGCGGCATATTCTGATCTCGCCCACGTCTACCAACATCTGGGGCTGTGTCGACTGCAAGTACTCAACCTGCTGTGAACAAGAGGATCTTCTCTTCCGCCATCAATCAATGATGGAGATTTCCTGTTTTCAGTACGAGCCATGGCGAGTGCCAGATTGTTAACTCCCCACACGTTAATGCAGTGTAATATAACACTGAAGTCAGCAGAAAACTAACGTATTTAGTAGGTCTCCTACAAAGCACCTGCTTCGTAGTAACAGGTAAACACTCGTCTGCCCGACCTAATGCCGTCTGTCATGCCAGGTGCAGGTCACGCTTGAGAGTTTTGTACGTCTGCCCAGGTTTAGCGGGCTTCATTTGTGGACTGTCCTTCCTTTGAGCTCTCACAGTTAGTGGAATGTGTTCAAACATATCATCGGAGAGGGTGACCTGGTTTAGACTCACAGCGCAGGTCGATTGCCGCCTAGCTGCTGATCCTAATACCTCGCTAAGACTTTGAAGCAGGAGTCGAATTTTTGCTGTGAAGACAACACGCTCATAGAATATATTTTCTCTTTTTTTCCTTACAGTTAGTTCATTGTTTAAACTAGTCTTCAGTGTAGCGTGGCCGCTCCTAAAAGGATTGTAAAACCTGTATTGTTTGCAAGACGCACACGCCATGTTCAAGACAAACGCTCTTCTGTTTCCGCCTGTATAGCTATTATTAGGACCGTCAGTTGCGGCTTCACAGCGAAAGGAGGTTCGGTATGTGGACGAGTTGGAAGTGCGCAGTAGGATACGGAGAATACTGCTGTTGAAACAGGGTCCCTTTCAGCAAAGCTCTCGTGAGGCTGATGTATGATACTAACTTTAACCCTTATAACGACAATTTATTTTCCTTTTCGTATAGAACTAAAACAGTGGGTATCTTATGCTCTTGAAAACCGATCCTGTGATGATTTGTTTAAAAGAGCTCCTTCAGGAGCTCTTTTAAAAAAATATTACAGTTTATTATTAGAGCCTTTTTTAGACTGAGACACTAAAACATTAAAACATTGACATTGAAACGGAGCAATGTTGTGCTCGGTAATGTAACGGTTAACCTTAGTCCTATCTGAAGACACTCACTTAACGCTCTCGTGACATCCACGAGACTCTCAGGTCAAGATATCTTAACTTTCCTCTCAGCTTTAGTTTCCGCGAAAGTTTCGTGAGACCAAGGTATCATACTTTTCATTAGTCTACCAGTAAGAGTACAAGACATCTTAACATTCATCTTAGTACTTTCGTGAGACTAAGACATCTTAACTTTCATCTGTGAGCTGTCGTATCCATGAAACTGAAGCTGAGGGTTTAGACATCTAAACTTTCATCTTACAGTTTTCGTTTCGTGAAACTCTTGTAAGTTTAGTTTTTAACTTTTACCTTAGGGTTCGCTTAACTTTTTTCATGATGCGCCGTGAAGGCAAAGACATCTTAACTTTTATCTTAGTACGCTTGTAAGCCTTTAGCATCTTAGCGCTCTTGTGATTTTGGTTTTTATTTTGTTAAGCCCTCGTACGAATAAGGCCTCTAAACTTCCATCTACAAGTGCTCTTGTTATGAGATGTGTTTTTAAAGCTTTTGTAAAAAATATGGCATCATAACTTATATCTTAGTGCTCGCGTAACTGTTCTGTGAAACTCTCATGGGGCAAAGACATTTTTACTTTCATTTTAGCGCTTCCGTTTCCTTAAAGCTCTGGTAAGTTTAGACATCTCAACGTTTACGTCAGTGTGTAAGTGAGTGCTCGTATGTTTCATGAAACTCCCGTAATGCTCAGATATCTTAACTTCACTCGTAACGAGAGCGCTAAGTTGAAAGTTAAGATGTATTATAGCTTTACGACAGCTCTAAAATGAATTTTAAGATGACTAAGCCAAACAAGAGCTTCAAAGAATTGGGCCCAGGGCCTCGTTCTCAAAGCGATTTTTGGTTGATCAAAGTTGATCGTTAGTGCTAAAATACAACATTGGCTTACGACTGTCGTAGCGCAATGATTGCTTTGGAACCGGTGCCATTCGGCACCGGTTCCAAAGCGATCTCTGTGCTACGACAGCCGGATGTCTATGATAAAAAAAAAACTTTACAAGACATTGTTCAACAAATCACTTACGATCAACTTTGCTAAACATCGCTGTGAGAAACGGGGCCTAGGACCGCTGCGACATCCATGTGCTACGTAGTCAGGTCATTAATGACACTCCCTGCTGATATATTTACATCGATAAATCCGACACTGAACCTCTGGAGGACGATGTGTTACTTCCCTATTTAGTGAATCGATGTCTGTTTGCCTTATAGTTCGTACATCCATATTATAAACACGAACTAATTCGTCCCCGACAGAGTAAATTTCTTTTACTATTCAACTTTTATCACAAGCACAGATCGTTATGGATGTCAACTACTTTATAGGTATGTTCATGGTGAAGAACTTGACACCCGTAAAGACCTGAACTATGCCTTACCACTTTAAAATGTCCCTTCCAAAAATTGGTCACAAGATCCAACAGGTTGAAACGAAAGCAAAGTATTTCGTATGTCAAAGCCGAATATATTTCTTTTCACTTTTTTCTTTAAATGCTCTTTCGAAAAAATTTTGGATATATTTTTATTTTTATATTTTTAAAAAGGAAGATATTTTATTGTCCTTTTTAGTCGCCTAAAGTCCTTTTAAATACATTGATATAATTTCTATACACTGACTTGTCCAAATGTAATGTTTATAACTGAAAGAATACAATCTCTGCGTTTTAAACATTAATGTAGTGACATCTTTTGTATTATTCACGGAATCAGTTTCGTGTATAATCAAAAGCATATACATTACATTTCAGTCATGTGAAATCGTTTTCAGTTTCCTTTGCCTACAACGCTTAAAACTGAAAGGACAAAATTTGCGTTTCAAACATGCATGTATTCAAATGTTTTGTCTTTAACATAATTCACAGAACCATCTTTTAGGTCAAATCAAAGTAGTATACAGTAGTTTTTTCCATATGAAATCCTTTTCAGTTTGAAAAACGTTCTCTTGCATATTCAAATGTAGTATATAACTAAAATCACGGAATCTCTGCATTACAAAACATATTTTAATCATTTTAAGGTATATAATCAAAGATGTGCTATGTCATTGTTCTATGCATCACGTACACACGGGATTTAGTGCGTGAGTGAGATAGGGGTTAACGCCTTTTTCACGGCGTTGAAACCCCATCTCACTCACGCATTGTTTAATGAAACCCCATCTCACTCACGCATTGTTTCATGAAACCCCGTCTCACTCACGCATGATTCATGAATACGCAACTGAAGCCTTACATCTTCCCGACAGTCATCTTCCTGAGGCTTTGGTTTTCTCGGCATGTAGAGAAAAATTATACATATTGATAAAGAAAAAACAACACTTTGTTTTTAGACAGGTTATCTCCCTTTGCCACCTTGGGAAACTGTTGCGAAGACGTTACTGGTCAATCTTTGAGAAAGACTTCAAGGTGGCAAGTTAGTTTTCCGTTCAAATTTTACAAACTCTTGGGTGGTATCATATTTGGATTTTTAAAATGTTAAGCACAATGTGGTTAGTACACATAAATAGCGAGTTATAATTATAGTTTTGTTCAAAGAAGAAATTTTTGTTTTACATTCAGATACTTCATTGGGTTTTTTAAGATTTAATCTGTGTAAATGTTTTGCTTAATCTGATCCAAAGGCAAACCAATATCAACGGTGTTCAGATGTTATCGTTGTAATATTTTACGCTGTATCATGCTGGACGCATATTTAGTTTCATTACCGGAACTCAGTACGGCGTATCACAAAACGGGAAATTTGACGCCCATGTGCGCCATGTATATTGATCTATCATCATGACTTGTGTTGTAAACAGTCTGAAATGTGACCACTAGCACAGTTGTGTGATGACATTGTCCTAGTTATGAAACTAAATACGCGTAAAGCGCGTTTTTGTATATTCATTTTAATGCAACAGTTAATCTTTTTAAAAGGGTGAGGATAAGTATATACATTAAGAGCGCGTGGCATGTGCGTGATTTAGGCATGAGAAGGTTAACAAACACATTACCAAGATACCACCTCAGGATCATGTTCCGTAAGGCTCTCGTGAGTCTAAGACGTCTTAACTTTTATCTTGGCGCTCTCGTTACGAGAGCGCTAAGATGAAAGTTAAGAAGTCTTAGACTCACGAGAGCCTTGTTGAATGGAATCGTACGCTATACGGTGAAAGTTAAGACGTCTAAGGTGTATTAGCTTTTTGGAAAGAGACCCTGATACGCCAACCAAAACAGTTGCACAATTTCAAACAAAGCCCAACGTAAAGCAGGGCAAACATCGAGCAAGCCCAGCAAGCGAAGCGGGTCACTTATCCAGCCTCAACACAGGCCTAGCGTTGCTAAACATCACATGTGAATGATCTTGAAAACGACGTGAAGCAAATACTAAAGCCAGATTTGGCCGAGTAGCGATGCACCTAGCAACATGTGTGCTTCACAGCTCGCTGTTCAGTCTCGTACCATACACATGTCCCCGGGGTGATGTCGCAGTTTGTCCTGACGTCACTAACACGCCGGTAGTAAATCATCCCGAGTAATAGAGGAGACTATCAGAGGACTTTGCCTCTTCCTACTGGCCAGCTGTCTCCAGACACACAGTGATAATATCAACACGCGCCTTTTCGATTATTATTGAAATATCAGAGTTGTGGTATTAGGGCGTTGGCACTTTAAACGTATTTCAATGCCCATAAAAGGCGTGTTCAGTGCCTACTAAAATTCCACTGCGTCAACGAGCCACACTGTACAATGCGTAGACCGCAGGTGCGATACCATGCGATACGATAACTATGTTATATGGCTACTATTCGAAATATGTTCGGGCGGATAATGATTTAAACATTAAACCCCAAAACGTATGGAATTATTTATTAAACATGAAAAAAATTTGAGCCATCTTTGCGTTTTTTAACCCTTTAAGTTCAGAATCGATTTTAATAGGGTTTGAAACTGTACCTACCTTGTACTGTAGAAAACCTATCCTGGGATAATTTGTTTAAAAGAGCTCCTGGTGGAGCTCTTTTAAACAAATTATCACCGGATAGATTTTCAACAGTATATTTAGATTAGGATTTGGACAATACAACCAACAAATGTTGAGCTTGGCTTTCAAAGGGTTAACCATTGTAAGGTATCTGTTGTTACTCAGCAAACGTCAGCATTCTTCGCGATGAGTCGAGCAGGTTGAAGGATTACTCTAGGCGCACCGCTCATGCCCTGACAGCCAGTTAATGGCGGCGATTCACACAAACGCCCAGATCACACGGATGACGCTGTTAAACCTCGCCGACTCCGTTATCAACGAGCAGTCTTGCTTGTCTTAGCTGTTCCCCTTGCGCTCGTACACAATCAATGGCTTGTTTTTGTAGGTCGCACCACATTTCTGTTTCTGGACACACAGACTGGGCATGTTAACCCTTATCGTGCTGATTAAGCTGAGTTAAGACAATAAACTGTCCCGGGTACTCTCGAAAACCTACCAAAGGTTAATTTGTTCATGGGTGTACCTTTAAATACAGTATCTGTCTAAATGATGACTCTGTTACTATTTGTGGCTGAGTCACTCGCGGGATCATATCTGACTGTGTAAGTAACTATCTGTAGAAGTGGTGACATTGTTACTATTTGTGGCTGAGTCACTCGCGGGATCATATCTGACTGTGTGAGTGGCTATCTGTAGAAGTGGTGACATTGTTACTACTTGTGGCTGAGTCACTCGCGGGATCATATCTGACAGTGTAAGTGACTATCTGTATAAGTGGTGACTTTCTTACAATTTGTTGTTGAGTTCCGAGTGGGACTATCTGTGTCTACGTACAAGGGACTATCTGTATAAGTGATAACTCAATCTTACATGGTTGACCCCATACTGGACTTAATCACAAAGGATGACACGATTGTTACTTATACAGACAGTGTAGTCCGAATATAGCATAGACTATAACTGTCTGAACAGAATTGAGATTCAAAGCTAGACTGATGATTTTCGAATACCTGCAGTTAAACTTCACAACGTTGCAATAACTCTGAGGATTAATGACATGGGTAAGGCAACGGTGTACTGACAGTCATTGGTTCGAGAGTTTTAAAAGAGTCATAAGCTAAATATAGAGGGCGTGATGAACTCAATATTATTAAACCCCGAGCTTTCGTTGCGTTACGTTACATTGCGTTGCTCTACACTACACATAGTTAAGGATCTAAGAATTTACAATTCGAGTTCATGCAAATTGACCTTTCAATACATTTGATCAACAAATGAAAAAGAATTCCGGAAAAAATTCATTTTGTAGCTAGTTAGATTGTAGCTTCTTGTTGCAACGCACTCTTAACGAACACCATATGCCATCACTGAATTTCGATAGTTCACACACACACACACAGCTTCTATATTTATATTGCCAGAATGTTTAATGGAATATGTCCTTAAAGTTCTCTGGAGTTGATATTCTATATTTACCACGACCTTGAGTAGGGAGTTCTTAGATGCTGCGCAGTATAGAGAAGCGCAAAGCAACAACAGTTCTAGCTTTAGTGAGATTGTAAGGAACTGCACCAGAGAAGTACGTCGCGTTAAAATAAATCAGACCAAATACATATATTGGATATCGAATGTTCTATGTGGAATCTCATCAGAAATCACAACACAGCAATACCGTCTGGGTGCGCATCCAGGAACAAGTTATAAGTCTTTACTGACTCACTGAGGGAACTGGGTCAGCTATTGCTTGCTGTTCAGTTATATTATACACTTGAAGTTATATTATACTCTCAAAAAGTAACAAAGGTTGGTCTATACGATGTATGGTAGATATCCGGACATAAATGTCAGCTTCACTCGTGTCGTCTTCATGACGTCAAACGTCGAATGACGAGAGCAACATTTTTATCCATTCTTTCTGAAGTGCTTTGACTACTTGTTGTCATGTCTCTGGAGGTACCGGGCATAACCATAGCTGATGGCCAATATATTGTTTTATGAGCATTAAAAGTTGACAAATACAGAGATACATGAACAACAACTTCTGTATTGCTGAAAGCTTCATAACTGTGCAAGGAATTGTAGCAGTACGTTTGCTAATCAGCAATAAAAAGTTGTTATCCATATAGCTCAGCTTTTGTGATCCAAAGAATGTGTTATTAGGGAAGGTCAAGTAAGCGTGCTAGACCCCGTTTCTCAAAGCGATCTTAGTGTTAAGATGATCGTAAGTGATTTTTAAAACAATGTCATGTGGAATTAATTCTTATCGTAGGCTTACGACTGTCAATTTGGCACCGGTTCCAAAGCAATCTCTGTGCTACGACAGTCGTAAGCCAATGTTATATTTTAGCACTTACGATCAACTTGGACTAAGTTCGCTTCGAGGAACGTGGCCCTGGCCAAGAAAAAAACGTTGATGCTCTTCAACTGCATGCAGTCTGGCGTTTAGTACGGCGTTCCCGTATGGAAAGTGCTCAGATATTTTGTCATTTGTAAAACCTTAACCTGTTGCCCAGTGAAATGGTTTGCGACGTCGTAAATGTACGATGGCTTTCTGAAACGGACTCCTAGACATTGTTTGTCGACTGACAATAGCTCGAACGTTGCTAACATCACCGTCATAAAATATGGACATCGTTTCAGCTTACTGAGTCAATGGATAAGTTTTACAAATGCCCCCAAAATGTTGTAAACTGTGTACATTCCAAAGAAAGAAAAAAGTGCACAGTTTACAACGATTTTTAGCATTTCTAATGACATTTGTGAATCGAATCATATGGCTTAAGAGGTCGTACTTAAGCTTTTTAAAATGGCACCCTGAGATAAATCCGACGTAAATAACGGTCTTAAACAGGTGCGGGTGGCCTGTCACTGCTCGACCTGTCCATTGTTTGCGCTGTCTATTTGTGACGGGTCATCGACCTAGTTGTTATCGGGCGGACACCCAATCCTGAACACGTGTGGTGAGCATGTGTAGTCACAAGTACAGCGCTCTAATGGACTCCTCTATCTTCCTGTGGCGATTTCTGGCGCAATCTGAATGACTATGTTGTATTCCATGTCACGATCACCATCCAGCAAAACTGATTATTAATGTCATTTTCACAAACTTCACTGATTACAAGCCTTCATAGGCTGTGTTTACACCATTTCAGTGCACTTGGCAATATTCATTCACTGTTCGGGTCACAGTTTCAATTTTGGTACACATTTCTTTCAGGTTTATTTTTACTATATTTTAAAAACAATAATTTTTTTTACTGTATTGTATTTTTGGGTTTCGTTTAATTTGTTTATCCTCAGTTTATAAAGACTTGGCCCGTATTCCGTAAAAGATTCAGAAGAATAAGAACGTGTATGTGGCCACAATGGCCTGCTCATACAAATTACCGTTGTTTTTGGTTTACAAATAACAGCAATGGCTGTAAACGTTTATCTTTTTAAAACGGCATTAAACCCTAAATCCCTTACCCACCACTTTAAATGCCAAAATCCTTATAACCTGTGCACTTTTTAAAGAAAACCTGTTCGTTCTTTGGAAAGTGCACAGTTTCCAACAATTCTGGTATTTGTAAACGGAACCCATTGGCCCAGTGACGTAGTATGTTACGGCTTTGTAAAAAATCACCAACGCCCTGACACTGTATTGGTGAGCAACTGCAAGGACTTGCACACAAGCAGCCACATGTTGGTGTCATTGATTCGGATAAATTGGATTTACTTGTCGATAGTACATTAGCTCTATCAGAATTTCACGACTCTACGTCGCCTATGTAAAACCAGCGCTGCGTGCTTCTACTTCCGGTTTCCGGAATTCCGGAGTCTGCATGTACTTCCCCTGTACTGAATTGTCGGGTCTTGGCACAGATCCTGACTACCTTCATCATGGTTAACAAAGTAAATATTCTGAAAGAGATGTTACTCTGAAAAATTTGTTAAAAATAAGTACAAATGTATTGAAATCGAAATATATATTAGCTTTGCTGTAGATCTGGGCCCCGTTCCACAAAGCTCTTGTAAGTTTAAGGCATCCTAACGTTCATCTTATATAACGCTCTGGGGCCCGTTTTACAAAGGCAATAAAGTTACGACGTCTTAAACCACGTCATTGGACCAATGGACTGGCTTACAAATGCCAAAAATCGTTGTCAACTGTGCATTTTCCAAAGAAAAACAAAACTCTAAAGACTAAGAAGTCCTGACTTTCATCTTAGCGCTCTCTTCTACAAAGCTCTCAAAAGGTTAAGAACTCATGCCTTACAAATTAGCGCCCTCTTCCACAAACATCTCGTCAGGTTGAGAAGTCCTAACTTTTATCTTAGCGCTCTCGTAGCGAGAGCGCTAAGATAAACGTTAGAACTTCTTAATCTTACAAGAGCTTTGTGAATGGGACTAAAGATTGCAATTGTTACTAACATTAGAAATGCATAAACTTCATCAATGCTAATGCCATCAACACAAAGAACTCTCGAGGTCACTCTTGCATGCATGAGCGGTTTTAATTGTCGTAATTACGTGCAGAAACTGTCTGAGTGAGATGGGAGCACAGCCTATATGTAGCTGTCGTTTATCACGTAGCACTTAGTGTGGTTGTTGGAGCACTACAAATGACAAGGCAAGTCATGTCACAATTTTTTTAATTTAAATTTACTGACAAATAACTATTACCACCTTATCTCCATTGATCCATTTGCTCGCATGAATACTCCATGTCTATCTGTCCCGAGGGAATTATTTGACGATAGAGCGTGCCCTTGACTGGAATACAAAGCTGTAGTGTCCTGGTTGGCCTGCAATGGGCATCAGCTGTTGTGCTGTGTGAATCTAAATCCAGGTCACAGCTCGTTGAGTTCCGCCTAGTTACCCAGGATAGAGCTGTCTGGTTTACAGGCGCGCCGCCATAGACACACAGCACTTCACATACCTGTTGTGGCTATACAGGATATGACACGCAGTTCCAGTTTATATGGTGTTAAACCTACAGCTTGAAGTTGTGTTATTGCTTTTACCATTAGTTATAGAAGGATATCACTTGGCCCTACATGAATTATATCCGATTTCGACACTTAGGTCACTTTAATTGTTATGTGGATTGTACGTGCTGTGAGTTACAGTTTGACAGATTCTCAATGGCTTCGCTTAGCATGGCCAGTGTGACATTAGTTTTCCCTTTTTAACGTTTTTAGTATAAAACTAATGAGTGTTTTAATATTAATTATTATACTGGCAAATTCAACCAGTCAAGCTGACATACAAATCTTAAACTTATGGCTAAAAGGAAATGTTTCAATCAAAATAAATGCCCTGTCCTACAGAGCAATCAACTATTCTGAATTTAACTGTACAGAGTATATTTAAAATAATAAACCTTTGGAATACCTATATGAATTTAACGCCGTAACCACCTGATGCTGTTTATAACCTATTATTTTTAATACTGTGACCACCCTGTGCTGTTGAGAATCTGTCCTTTGGTAATTTGTTTAAAAGAGCTCCTGCAGGAGCTCTTTTAAACAAATTATCAAAGGATAGGTTTTCAACAGCCGATTTAGGTTTAAATGTGGACCCTGGAACAAACATACAAATTCGCTTGGCACATTATGGGTTAACCATCGTAAGAACACACGAGTCTTGCACCACGTGAGGTGTCGCAGGTCCGCCTGCGTCATTAACCCTATATCGCTGATAATGGTTACTTGACGTCACTTGACGTTTTCAGTACTTCCGTAATTGTACATTTATCCTTTTATCCTCTAACAGCATACTGGGGCTTCAGTTGGAGCAACGAACACGTCGGAAAGCTGTTGTGTCAGATTGTGATCTGGATACAATGTTTGCGCACGTCTGTAGGCGCACAGTCTGTTAACACTTAAGTGCCAGGGGCAACATATGCCGTTTTAATGTCTAAGTTGCAACTAAAATAGGCTGTTGTAAACCTACCCTGTAGTAATTTATTTTAAAAGATCTTCTGGAAGTTTATATTATTGAAATTTAGAGAATACATGTGGTGAAAATACAACAGGATAGCTTTGATAGATTCATTACACTGATAGTAATGCAATGGAGATATCATAGCCTAGATAGTGTTAGAATTCTGAAGGTAAAAAAATATGCATGCCTTTCCGCTATCAAGGAGACCAGATTCAATACTGTTCATAAATTTTGGATCAGAATTTGAATTTGGTAGCCACATTGAAAATCCTCTAATTGGCCAGAACTGGACTCCTTGCTTGATTTGTTGTGTTGATAGAATTAGTTTACCTCAGCATCTCTGGCACTTGTTTGTCAATGTGGTTTTAACCTTTAAGGGGCTGCGTGCAACATTTGTGTGTTCCAGTATCCCCAAATCTAACTTAAATAAGCTGTTGAAACTTACCCTGCCCTAACATATACCAACCATGAATTTCTAGGCCCCGTTCCTCAGAGTGATCTTAGGCTAAGTTAATCGTAAGTGCTAAAATACAACATTAGCTCACGACTAACGTAGCGCAGGGGTCACTTTGGAACCGGTGTCGTGAGCCTATGGTAATAACTCCACATGACAGTGTTACAAAAATCACGTACGATTAACTTAACTTAAAAATATCTTTGAGGAACGGGTCCCTAATAATTTTCGGGCATTGGATCTTGTATTTGATTCATTATCTGTAATATAAAATAATAAATTAAGGTTACATTTCAGTTGTGCTTATGTGAAAGCACTGTATAGATACCACCATGGTTATTATAAATTGAAGGCTGAAGTAAAAAATGTTTTTAATGTAGGTATGTATTACCAATGAATATCCTTGAAGTAAAACTAAACTATTGTCTGCTTAAGTTAACAATTCAGAGGAAGTTAAAACAGTAAAAGTTAATTCAATACTTTGCTTTGTCACAAATCTACTTCATCCTCCAAAACTGGCTCTCACAGGAGATATCGCTTGTGTTAGATCAAGCAATATCTCCTAGAAGATCTCACTCCTAGGAGATCTCGTCACAAATGATGTTCTTTCATTGTAGCGCTATCTCCGGAAAGACATCATACCAAATGACCTATCATTGTGACGTCACAATGAGTGTGCAGCATGTATTGTTCTGGCTCGCGACAGCACAAAAAAAAATGTCATTAAACATTTACAAAATGATTGATCAATTTCATTAGATTGATTTTGAATGATAAATAGAATCTCACCCTCGTGTCTCCTGACACTCTGTTGATATTCTATATCTACCAGAACAAATTATCAATGGCTGTTAAGTTTTAAAAAGCCAAAACTTGACTTTGACAAGTTTACCAGAAAAATAAGCACAGATGGTCTTCAGGTTTTATTAACCAATACTAAACTTTTGCAAAATTCTAGTTCAGCAGAACAAATAAACAATGCTCGTCAGGTTTTAACAAACCGAATTTTGGTTTAGAAAAAAACCGTAGTTTACCAGATTTGACAAACAAAAGACACACATACTTTATAATGCTTTACGCCACGAGAAAAACCAGATGGTTTCAAGATTAAATTGGTGGTTTCTTAGACTGTATCAACCGCTATTATTAGAGTTTCAGCATATGGTCTTTGGCCAAAATCTCAGGTCAGCTTTAAAAGTAGTAACTACACGTTTTGTACAGGCAGATGGCAAGGTACTCCTTCTTTGAGGTTTGTGACCCAGGAAAAGCTAACGAGGCCATACATGTTGATAGTGGTGGTTTATATGTTCATATTATATTTTCTTCATCAAGTGAAATCTCGGTTAGGTCTTGCACAATGCGATATATTTACTGACCAGGGCCCTGTTTCTGAAAGCAGTCTTAGGCTAAGATTAAAGTGAGTTTTGAAACAATGTCCCAAAGAGTTGTTTCATATCATAGACTTTCAACTGTCGTAGTGCGGAAACTGATTTAGAACCGGTGCCAAAGCGATCGCTGCGCTACAACAGTCGTAAGCCAATGTTCATCATTTTATTAAAAAATACTAAAAGACCTCAGACATATAGCACATATTGCATAAATAGTGTTATGTACATTAAAGATTAAGTTTATAATTTTTCAAGTAAATTGCATGTAACAATATGCTGCCAGACTTTTCAAAACAGTAACATTCTCTGGCGACATTAATTTAACAAACTTGACCACTGTTGGTGGATGATATACATCATGTGATACATATTTTGAAAGAAAGTTATCATAAAGTGAACATATCGAGATAAAATGGTACTCATATTCCATCGCGTGCCAACTATAGAGTTTACAGAATTTTTTATTATTATGTGTAATGTTTAGATCGTGTGATGAGCATCAAAACATCGAAAATAAATTTCTAAAATATTGCAAAAGAGGTTTCAAAAGATATTTTTCAGTTTTGAAATAGGGATTAAACATCACATAATAATTACATTTTGGTGATTTCAGTCTGAGTACCATTTTGGCACATACTTATCTTTTAATTTTTGACTGAAAGCTGCAACAAATTGTTCAGGACGGTCTAGTAGGCAATGTTATATTTTAGCATTTATGATCAACTTTGCGTAATATCGCTGTGAGGAATGGGGCCCAGGCCACACTTCCGTGAAGCGATTGTAACAATACAAACTATATAAATCCTTACAACTATGTTCCGCTTGCACAGAAAACAAGTATAACACTACACTAGCTATAAATGTTTACAGCTGCGGTTATAACGCTACAATGTTGTAAGTCCTTACAACTGCAATCGTAGCGGTACCGCTACAATCGCGTTTGTAAAGAATTACAACCATTATTTTGTATACGTAAGTCCAGTTTACTAAATCAGAAATCAGAAGGTTTGATCTTTACCAGGAACGCCTATTTCAGTTTCAGTGAAGGGCGGCTGCTGCATACCAGCACACCACGTGGTGTAAATGCGATCGCCTGATCTAATGTTTGCGTCAAGGCTGGATCTGGTTTCAGCGGTTGACGAAGTTGCCACACCCTGCTGATGGTCAAGGCAACTTGTGTGCTCTGATTTACCGAGTTTATCGTCCTGGTTGTAGTGTACCACGCTAACGAGGAAAGTTAAATCTAGAATTGATCAAAGTCTAGCTTCCGGGTTTGATGAGCCAATGTATTATGTATTGTTCAGTATATTAGTACAGATTTTAATCGGCTTACAAATACTAAAATGAAAAGTGCACAGTTTACAACGATTTTGCATTTATAAACCAAACCAAGTCCAGTGTTTGCTCTGTAATGGGACCTTTATAAAGCAAGTCTATGGTGTCTTCAGCCTCAGGAAAGTAACGAATCCTAGGAGTTCATTTTGATTTTAATGTGTTTCTTGGTTAAGCTAAGTTGATCGTAAGTGATTTTTGAAACACTATCCTGTGGAGTTGTTTCTTACCATAGGCTTACGACTGTCGTAGTGCAGAGGTCGATTTGGAACCGGTGCCAAATGGCACCGGTTCCAAAGCGATCTCTGCGCTACGACAGTGGTAATCTACTGTTATATTTAAACACTTACGATCAACTAAGCCTACGATCACTTTGAGGAACGGGACGACGATAA